>PVIA01004201.1:6083-145388 GCA_004024845.1 Tonatia bakeri
CTTAGGTAAGTCCCTTTAACATTTCATATAATAAGGGCTTGGTGATGATGAACTCCTTTAACTTGGCCTTGTCTGAGAAGCACTTTATCTGCCCTTCCATTCTAAATGAAAGCTTTGCTGGATAGAGCAATCTGGGATGTAGGTCCTTGCCTTTCATGACTTGGAATACTTCTTGCCAGCCCCTTCTTGCCTGTAAGGTGTCTTTTGAGAAATCACCTGACAGTCTGATGGGAACTCCTTTGTAGGTTACTGTCTCCTTGTCTCTTGCTGCTTCTAGGATTCTCTCCTTCATTTTTACCTTGGCTAACGTAATTATGATGTGTCTTGGCGTGTTCCTCCTTGGATCCAACCTCTTTGGGACTCTCTGAGCTTCCCGGACTTCCTGAAAGTCTATTTCCCTTGCCAGATTGGGGAAGTTTTCCTTTAATATCTGTTTAAATAAGTTCTCAATTTGTTGCTCTTCCTCTTCCCCTTCTGGTACCCCTATAATTCGGATGTTGGAACGTTTAAAGGTGTCCTGGAGGTCCCTAAGCTTTGAAACCTGGCGGTGCTGGGTCCCTGGGCTGCGCAGTCTGTGTCGCTGCCCATTTTTGCTTAGTTTGTCTGTGCGCAAATGTGCGGCTGTGGACAGCCAGCTGCCTTGCACCCCGCACTGGGTCTGCTAGTTGCCTCCCGAGCCCAGGGTCCGCCACCAGTCCATCAGCTGCCTTCTGCACCCTGCACGCCCGCATCTGCCAGCCAGCGTTTCTTCCCACCGGGACCCCTGGACCCCTGTCTGCAGGCCTCCGACTCCACCGCTCCTTACCAGTCTGGATGTACTGCAGTCCGACTTCTGTTCAGTTCATTTCTCTCTGTTCTGGTTGTTTTTTGTTTCTCAATTTTTGTTGTCCTTAGTTTTGGTTGCGTGAGGAGACACAATGAGACTGCCTATGCCTCCATCTTGGCCGGAACTCCCATGGTCTTCTTATTTTTAAACAATCACAAACACACATAGTCCCTAAAACAGATAAAAATGAAACACCACAGGTAGTTGAATGTGGTCTTTAGCAAGGGCACTGTTCTGTCTCAGAACTTTCTCACTGGGCCTCAGGGATGAATAGTTTTCAGACAGAAGCTTTGGGAGCTCTCCTGAAGCTAGAAGGCTTCCATGTGTTGGGGTGGGTGGGGCTTCTTCTGAGGCTCTTTAACCTGTCTGTTGTACACAGAGTGTTCCCCAAACTATTAAGCTGGTCTCTGGCACAGCCACTGTGGCAGTTCTGTTGGCTCAGAGAAGGCCATTTCCAAACCAAATTAATGGCCTACAGTTCAATGCCACAGTGACGCCTGCAGCTGCCATCCCTGTGAGCTGAGGAGGACGCAGCTGGGTAACCTCCTTGTTAACAAGAAAATGTCTTTCTTGGTCCCTGTTTAGTGTGTGTGTGTGTGTGTGTGTGTGTGTGTGTGTGTGTGTGTGTGTATAAAGCCCCTATGAGGTGCTTCTCACAGTAGGCTTAAAGTGGGCAGGGCTATCTTATTTAGATCTTCAGCAGTTAGTATCCGGCACACAGTAGGCTCTTGGTAAGGAGATTTTGACTTTGTGAATCAGTTTTGCAGTTGGGTGGGAGTTGGGTTTTTTGTAGTGTTACTCTATAAGAATGCAAGCAGTGTGGTTTAGTGTTAGGAGCGTGGCTCTGGGGTCAGGCCATGGGTAGAAGTGCCAGCATGGCCATGCACATGCTGTTTAATCTTAGAGTAGTTGCCTGACTCCTCCGAGCTTTAGTTTTTTCATGTGTAAAATGAAGATTGTAACAGATCCTGCCTCATAGGGTTATTGTGAAGATTAATCTGTTAGCATAAGTGATATCTAGTTATCACCTGCTATTATTATTATTATTATTATTATTATTATTATTCAGACTTCAGGTCTGCTCTCAGATCCCTCTGTGACTAAGGATGAATTTCTTGGTTCTCCCAGGTGTTAGAAGGGAGATCTTTCCATTCTTGTGTGATCATGAAAACAGAGGACATGCCCTTCCTTGGCTCCTGCTGATTCAAGTGGCAACATAACCTAACAAATAGGTCTGAAAATTCAGGGTGTTACTCAATGTAAGTAGCCCTGACTTCCACGGACAAGGTGAGAGTGGTGTGACGACAGCAGTACCTTAACCTGACCTTGGCCAGCATTATGTGTGAGGACACTGGTCCTACCGTCTGGCTTGGCGTCTGCTGCTCACCAGGGAGAATCACAGAGCCAGGTCTGGCTACATTTCTAGGTGGCAGACAGATTAGGAATGTCACTGAGGGAGAAAGAGAGGCTAGCTTATCTGTTTGCAGCAACCCATGTCCCGTGCCCATCCAGGAGCCTTTGGCCAAGGCTTGGCAAGCCTGCTGCATTCAGCTGGGCCTCTGAGTCCCAAGCTTGCCCTGGTGCACTGTCAGTTGTAGGCTGGGAGGGCTGTAGTGGCAGAGGGACTGGGGGTTGAGGGTGGAAGACACGTACCTCTCAGCCTCAGAGGTGGCTTAAATTCTGAAGTGGAGCTAGGGCAGGAAGCTGTAGACCCTTGCCACTCACCATGTAATTCTGAAGGGATGGGAAATCTCAGAGCAGGGGGCTGGAGAAGAGGCCCAGGGATCCCTGGGGTGGCAGGAGCTTGGGAGGCCAGGCCTGTCACATCATACCAACTGGTTTTGAGGTGGTACTATGTGGGAAATGCCACAGCAGGGATGCTTTCCTTCACAAAGAATTGCATTGCACTGGATGCTGGGGATACATTCACAGGCAGAATAGACATTTTTCTTATCTTCACAGGGCCCTGAGTTGGGGCTTCCATTGTTAGTCAAAGCCACAAATCAGTTCATCACCACAAACTGTGTTAAGAGCCACGAAGGAAAAGTGCGGTGTGAGAGACAAGGGGACCCAGCCTCACCTGGGATAGTCAAGGAAAGCCTTCCAGAGATGACGGGAGCCAAAATCTGAAGTAGGGGTGGGAGAGATGAGAGAAGGAGCAGTGTGTCCAGAGGCCTGGAGGTGGAACAAATGTGGCTCCTCTGGGGAAAAAGCAAGTCGGAGTGCCTGACTGGCAGCAAGCAAGTGGTGGGAGACAGAGCAGGAAGTTCTGAGGCCAGAGAGGGGGCCCTGGGGCTAGAACACACAAAGGCAGTGAGACACCACTCAAGGGCAACAGATTTGGTTCTCTCTCTCTTTTTTTCTCTCTCTCTTTTATTATTGTTCAAGTATAGTTGTCTCCATTTCCCCTGCAACCTCCCACCCTCAATCCTACCCCGCTTTGGCTTTGTCCATGTGTCCTTTATACATGTTCCTTGACAACCCTTCCCCTTTATCCCCTATTACACCCTCCCACCTCCCCTCTGGCTGCTGTCATTTTGTTCCTCATTTCGATACCTCTGGTTATATTTTGCTTGCTTGTTTGTTTTGTTGATTAGGTTTCACATACAGGTGAGATCATATGATATTTGTCTTTCATCACCTGGCTTATTTCACTTAACATAATGTTCTCCAGATCCATCCATGCTGTCATGAAGGGTAGGAGCTCCTTCTTTCTTTCTTGCTGCTATGTAGTATCCCATTGTGTAAATGTATCATAGTTTTTTGATTCATTCATTTACTGATGGGCACTTAAGTTGCTTCCAACACTTGGCTGTTGTAAATTGTGCTGCAATGAACACTGGGGTGCATAGGTTCTTTTGAATTGGTGTCTCAGGATTCCTAGTATATAATCCCAGCAGTGGAATTGCCAGGTAAAAAGGTAGTTCCATTTTTATTTTTCTGAGGAAATTCCATACTGTTTTCCAGAGTGGCTGCCCCAGTTTGCATTCCCACCAACAGTGCACTAGAGTTCCCTTTTCTCCACATCCTTGCCAGCACTTGTTGTTTGTTGATTTGTTTATAGTGGCCATTCTGACCAGTGTGAAGTGATATCTCATTGTGGTTTTAATTTGCATCTCTTTGACAGCTAATGGTGCTGAGCATCCTTTCATATGTCTCTGGACCCTCTGTATGTCCTCCTTGGAGAAGTGTCTGTTCAGGTCCTTTGCCCATTTTTTAATTGTATTGTTTGTCTTCCTGGAGTGGAGTCGTGTGGTATTGGTTCTCAATATCACTTTCTAATAAATAAAACTTTCCAAAGATGGAATTTAGAAATTGCCAGGGAGTTCCTAATTTGGGAAATGTTGGAAGAAATGACTTGTGATCATCTTCATGGGTGGAAAAGCAGAACGACTTCATGGTAAAAGCTTTGATTTGACTTCTGACCAGTCTTGGTTCAAGCTCATCACTTACAGAGATGTAACACCAGGCAAATTACCTCTCTCTAAGCTTTCTGCTTTTTAAATCTGCAAAGTAGATGGTTTCTATTTCATAGGGTTGTTGGGAGGATTAATGAGATAGCTCCTGCATGTGAACCGTTTAGCACAGATGCCTTCTTTGGTTAAACTTTGCGGCTGCTCGGTTCCCTTCCACTTCTAGGATTTAATAACTTCGGCTTTATTCTGGGCTTGCTCAAGCAAACTGGTGTGGTAAGTCATGGACTCACCCCTGATGTTCTCGCAAGAGTAACCTCTATACCCTTTCCCTTTTTTCAATCTAGTTTCTCATAAGTGACCGTGACCCTCAGTGCAACCTCCACTGCTCCAGGACTCAACCCAAACCCATCTGCGCCTCCGATGGCAGGTCCTATGAGTCCATGTGTGAGTACCAGCGAGCCAAGTGCAGAGACCCAGCCCTGGGTGTGGTACATCGAGGTCGATGCAAAGGTGAGTGTGTGCATCTCTGTCTCACCCAGGAGAGGTACCTGAGCACCACAGCTTCCAGCACAGTGCACTCCCTGTGGGGGCAGTTCAGAATGAGTCTATTTATTCAGTGTGTTATCCTATCTCCCCACCTTTTCTACCAGGGAATATGAGGAGAACTGGTCTACCTGAATGTATGAGCACTTTTCTGTCTTTCAAACACTGTCGCCAGGCTCGGGCTTAGAGAGAGGCCCTGCTGCGTGGCTAGTGCTATTTATTTCTGTTTTTATTTTCTAAATGGAGATGCTTCAAATGGCAAGACATTGTTCCTGGCTTATGAATAGGGATTCCAAAGTTTTGATCAAGAGATGTGTTTTATTTTTTGTCTGCTCACATGTTTAAAAATATTAAAAAACATTTGAGACATTTAAAAATTGGGAGATGCATCATAAAAATCTGGATGTTTGTTTCTCTCATAAAAAATTGGAAGCTTTGAGAATCTGTGTTTCCTCCCACAAGGCAGCACATGGCTAGAGCTGAGTAGCAGCAACCTCCTTTAAAGGGAAACATGTTCTCCAGTTTTTCACAGTCTTTAGCATTCCCTATGCTGTCTCCAAGATGAATGATATCCTTGGCGTACCCAGCTCGCCTCTCTAATTTAAGTCACTTTCCTATACCCTGTGGATATTTGAATTTGTGATTCTGGACTGCTTAAAGCCATGAAAGGAATCATGAGAGGCTAAGCAGACCACTCTAGAGCTTCTGATCTTCCAAAGAAAGTGCTTGCCATTTTTGAACTATGAAACATCTTTGAGACCCCTTGGACTTGCATGTTTTTTAATAAACCCTGTGAAAAACAATAGTAATGGAACAATTTTTCCTGAGCAGTGTGGGGGTACTTGGGAGAAGAAATAAGTAGAACATGGTATAAATACAACCCCCCACTCTCCTAAGAATAACACTGGAGAAGATGAGGCCAGTGGCACTCGCTAGCCACTGCCCCTGTGTAGGCTCCCCACTGGGCCACGGGCATGGGGTTTTCTCAGGCAGAACCAGGCAGCTGTTTTGTTCTGTGGCTCTGCTATGGAATCCAAGTGAAGTACAAAATACACTCGCTCCTTTCCTCTTTTAGATGCTGGCCAGAGCAAGTGTCGCCTGGAGCGGGCTCAGGCCCTAGAGCAAGCCAAGAAGCCCCAGGAAGCGGTGTTTGTCCCAGAGTGCAGTGAGGATGGCTCCTTTACCCAGGTGAGGCCCTGGCCATTTCTCCCAGGCTGTTTCCTGGACTGAGGCCGAGGGGGTGTGGGGCTGCTGAACATGGGAAGGCCCCTCCAAGCCTTGGCTTTCTGGGAAACAGCTGAGGCCTCTTTGACACCTTCTATGCTACCTTCTGGTGTCTACGCTCCCCCGTCCTGGACCCTCCACGCTTTCCCCTGCCAGCTGGCAGTGGGGTCTGAAAAGGCATATACAAGTCTGAGCCAGGAAACTGGCGTGGCATGGTCCCCGTCCTCCCTGCTGGCCCTCTCCATTTTTCTCTTCTGTCAAATGGAGGCTGATTATTTTTTCTTATCCTTGCCAGTTTCCATGGGCAACCCTGGTATTCCCTTCACTGTTTATTGCTACCCCTCTGTGCACCCCTTCTGCCTACCCCAAAGTCCTCAAATGAAGCAGGGATCCCTTTGAGTACAAAGTGAGCTGTGGTTCTTAGACTACATGTG
The DNA here is from genome assembly GCA_004024845.1 of Tonatia bakeri. NCBI lineage: Eukaryota > Metazoa > Chordata > Mammalia > Chiroptera > Phyllostomidae > Tonatia > Tonatia bakeri. The sequence goes on from PVIA01004201.1 coordinate 12,527, forward strand.
GGATGTGTGTGTGGTGTGCATAGTGTCTCTGTGTGTGCACACATGTGCATGCACACTCATGTGTGTGCGTGCATGTGCATACACTCATGTATATGCATGCACACAGATTTAAAAATTTTTTTCAGGAAGTCCCATCTCTCCTGCCCTGGTTAGAGCTTTGTGTAAAGGTAACACTGGCTATGTAGGTGTTGGCATAGACTGTTTCTAAAACAGGCAGCATGGGACAATAGGGACAATAGGCTGCTCCTTCGGAAGCTTTTAGGCTGGGGGTGGGACACAGCCTGGGGGGCAGAAGGCAGCTGGATGAAGGCACTGTTGAATGGAACTGGGGAAGGTCACTGGACAAGGTTGAGCTGGTTACACAGTTGAGCATGGACTGGGGCCTTGACTCCCTCTGTGCAAGAGAGCGGAGCTGGACGGAAGCAAAAGCTTCAGAGGTTTCAAAGCTTCCCTGTAATTCTGAGTTAACGGGGCAAAGGGCGTGGGCTGGCCTCTGGTCCCATGGCTTTCAGGTTTCCTCTCCAGGCGGGGACCCAGGGGATTGCTGATTTCAGACTGACCCTCCAGATTGGGAGGAAATGTGGAGAGGTGGTGGGGAAGTGATTGGGCTTCCTATTTTTAAAAGTTCCCAGCTGACTCAAATGTCCATCCGAGACTGAGGGCCACTGCATCACACTGACTGTGGCTACAATCCTGTGAGATGTGCTTTTACTCATTTTCTCACTTAAGCCTTTCCCCGGGCCTATGAGGTAGGTACCATTATCCCCACTTACAGAGAATGCAACCACAGCAGGGTGCAGAATGGCAGACTGGGATGCAGACTCAGCTCCCTCTTGCTCCAAAGGCCCCCCGTATTCCGCTGTTCTCTGGACTGGCAACTTTGAAGGAGACTGAAGTGGGGACTGGCAGAAGGCAGTCTAGTGCTGCGGTTCATGCACTGACCCTGGAGCCAGCCTGCCTGAGCGTGACTGTCAGCCCTGACCTCTCAAGCAAGTCATGGAACTTCTCTGGGTTATAGTCTCCTTATGTGAAAAATGGAGATTACCTCCATCATTATACATAATAATAATTATTGTTATATTATACATATTATGCTACCATTATTTTTGCTATCATTAATGAGTATTGCTATAGCTTACGTCATAAGCTTGTGACAAGGGTTAAATGAGTTAAGGCTGATAGTACACTTGGAGCACATAAATTGCTGTGTAAATATCTGTCATTATTATCATCATTTCCCCCATCTCTACTCTGGTCCTGCCACTCACATCTTCCCCAGATTTTCTGGATGATGCCACTTAAGGAAAATAAAACCTTTTGTTGAACCTCCCCCAATTTGAAAATTGATGAGCTCCCTTATCAATTTGTTTATTATGTGTTCTAGTGAAAAGAACGCAGGTGGTGTTTGTATACGGGTTTGAGAATTCATGTGTGGGGGAGAAGAGCAGACCTCTCTCAGCTGAGTTTGGGGCCGAGACGGGGTAAAGGTCACAGGGAGGAGGTAAAATCTTTTTCCCCCCTTTCTCCAGGCTTGTGCAATCCTGAGTGTGTTGCTTATGAGAACGTGTGACCCCTGCCCTCCTGGGTTTGAAGTGTTTGCTGCCTCCTGACAGACAGCTGTGGGCCAGCTTTTGTTTGGGCGAAGCCGGGCCGGGCCAGGTGGTGTTTGCTGGGGAGAGGAACTTCCAGATTAGCCAGGGCAGGATTGCTAAGTGAGAGGGCCCCTGAAGTTCAGCAAAGGTTGGATAGACAGTCAGGAACCCCCTCATTTGTTTGACATGCTAAGCACTGCCATGTGTCTGCAGGCTCAGGGCGGGTCACCCCGGTGGGCTGCTAGGCGGCCAGACAGCCGGCCGGTCCCCGTTCCAGTGATTGAAATGGATGTGCTTTTCCCTGTGAGCAAAGACACTGCAGTAACCTCACAAAATGGGATTGTCTCTTTGAGTGTGCATCAGTCGCACTGATGGGCTGCCGTAAGGCTGTGGGACAGAATGCTTTTCTCCCTCTCCCAACCTCCCCTGTCATTTAGCTGGGCTTTATTTTTTTTTTTTTAACCAAAACCCAGAGATTAGACATGTTGCTGTAACATTCTTTATAATATTGATATGTATGTATCTTGGGGTTAATAACATATGCTAGCCCTGTGAATTATTATAGTTATCCAGTCTTGAAGCTTATGGAAGCGGTGAAGGGACCCGAAAGAGATCAAGTTTGTCTGGAGTAGGGCACAGCTTGGGATCACGTGACTGGGTTGGCTTTCATGGGGCTCCTGTGGGACACAATGGTGTCTGTTTTCGTCTTTGTTTCCCCTTGTCCTCTTCCCTCCAGACCCTTCCAGCTCAATTCACATAGCAGAATGATTGGTGCACATCAGGTACATTTGATTTTTAAAAACCTTGATACCTACCGAGTCCACATCCCAGACCATTAAATCAGATTCTGGGAGTGGGACCCAGACATTGTATTGTTTCAAGCTCCCAGGTGATGCCAGAGTTTGGTCAAAGTTGCAAACAGCCTACTCTTGTCAGGGCTTCATCCCCCTTGGTCTCGATTGCATCATTGGAATGTGGAGTTAAGCCCTGTGGCGACCTGTTGAGTAACACTGTGGACTATGGTCTTTGTTCTTTGCTGTGGCCTTATCTGGTTTCTCTTCTGGATATCAGGAACGTGACTCCTGACATCTGTCCTACCAAGTTCTCTGTAAGCAGTTGTGTGATGCCCAAGCTGATTCACAGTCACAGCTCTAGTGGAAAGGTATTGGATCACCCCCACCAGGAAATGCTGGCTGGAACTTGTCAAGCTTGTGCATCACCAAATGATAATGATGGCGACTTGGTGCTAGGCACTGAGTTTTACGCCCATTAGTCTCCTCTAGCACTTCTGGAGGTAATTGTTAATACCCTTATTTAGAATGGAAACCTGAGTTTCAGAGAGGTTGAATAACTGGTTCAAGGTTGCTAAGCTAAAAAGGATTTGCACCCAGCCTGCCTAATTTCAAGGCCCGTGCTCTTAACTGTTTTATGCTACAGAAGGGTCCTTGGTGTCAATGTAATTCATTGTCATCACAATTGTTATTCTAGAAATCTCCTCTCTGATGCTGTGGACCAATCAGTCAAGTAGACATTTTTTTAAAAAATCCCTTTGATTATGAAAATTTTCAAATATACAAAAAAGTGAAATAATAGTATAATGAATTCCATGTACTCATCGCCCAGCTTCAATGATGATGGACACGTGGCTGATTCTGTTTCATCTTATTCCATTTGCATCTTCCACCCCAAACTGAATTGCTTCAAAGCAAACCCCAGACACACTATTTTTTCATCTCACATTTTGGAGCTCTCCTATGTTCTAGGCTAAGTGCTGGTTGCTTTGGGGCAATTTGAGAAACGTCAAGGAGCTTCCATGCAGAAAAGATATGAAAACATGATAAAGTAGCCAGCACATGAGATCGTACATGTAAAACTGGTTATATTTCATGTGCCCATTTACAAATTGGTGATTTAGAATCCTGAGCGTGTTTTATTGTTAAGAAAAAAATGTAGAAATTAAAATTTTTCACATAAAAATCACCTTAAGCAAAACTAAAAGGTGAATGACACATGTTAGCCTTAATGGCAAAAGACTAATGTTATATAAAGAGCTTCTACAAACCAGAAAGAAAAAGATTCTAATAGAAACATGGACAAGAGATATCAACGAGCAGTTTACACAATAACAAATACCCAATAAGTCAATGTGAATGAGGTTATTTTCCTTACTAATTAAGGAAATACAAATTAAAATAATGATGTGCCGTTTTGCTTGCCAAATGGGTAAAAATTGAAATATTTTGGGCTTGGGTGAAGGGAAAAGGCCACCCCCACATTGCAGTGGGGAAGATAAATTGGCATTGACTTTGTGTGTGATGATTTTGCCATACGGGTCAAAGGTGTTTAATTGTGCCCACATCTCGAGCCTGAAGTTCTACTTCTAGGATTTATTCTAAGTACATAATTTAAAATAATGTGCAAGTGTCTAGCCTCAGGGATTTCCAAGTTGTGCTGATAGTAGCAAAAATTTGGAGACAACCTAAATAACTAATGATAGAGAATTGCTTAAACAAATTATGACAGCCCCAGCATGCAGCTTATAAAATGCTGTGTTGCAGATGTATACATGTGTGTATCTGTATGTACGTTAGGGACTTCATTAATCAAATAATTAAAGGGAGAACTACTTTCACTTTTTTCTAAATAGAAAAGTTATATACACTTTGTGAAAACAAATTCTGACAAGACCGAAATATATAAGGGAGGAAGGTAAAGCCAGGGGTTTCATCTTCCTGAAATAGGAACAATGACGTCTATGACCCTCTAGAGTTATTTTCTTTGTATATACTTATTAGTTAGGAAAGAAATGGTATAATATCATATATCATTTTGTAATACTTCCTTAAACTAATTATATTGTGGACTTATTTCCGGGTTAATCACATGTACCTTTACCTCATTTTTTCAATGGCTACCTTGTATTTCATTGTATAAACGTACCATGAATCCCGGAAATTTGAGGATTGTAACTTATGGGCAGTGAATATTGGGTCAAAAGGACCTGCACTTTTTAAGGCATTTGATGCATGCTACCAAACTGCCTCCACAGTAGTGTTGAGCCACAATGTGGCTGATTAGTGGTGGTTATGAAATGCATTCCAAACATCTTAATTTTTTGTGTAGATGGATTTTAGTTCTAATAATACTGTTGAATATAAAACACCATTTGTAATGTTACTTCGATGTGAAAAAATGTGTTAGGTTTTCCATCTTTGAGCTCCATGTTCTAGGAACAGTCTTTCCTGACACAACTCTGTGTGGTACTAACACTTTTCCCATTTCTACCTGATGAATCACTGTTCCCCCACCAATGCACACACATATACATACTCTTTTATTTCTGGAAGCCCCTTTCTTTCTTTCTTTCTTTCTTTCTTTCTTTCTTTCTTTCTTTCTTTCTTTCTTCCTTTCTTTCTTTCTTTCTTTCTTTCTTTCTTTCTTTCTTTCTTTCTTTCTTTCTTTCTCTCTCTCTTTCTCTCCCTCCCTCCCTCTCTCCCTCCCTCTCTCGCTTTTTCTCCCTTCCTTCCTTCCTTCCTTCCTTCCTTCCTTCCTTCCTTCCTTCCTTCCTTCCTTCGTTCCTTCCATGTAGGGGCCTGGGGACTGTACTTTCTCCTTCATGATGCTTTGTTCTGAAGTTGGGAGCACAGAGAAAATGTGCTGTGGCTTTTTGGCAAAGACAGTGGGCTCCCCTTGTCTACATTTCTGTAACTCTTATTGTTGTATTTGCCAAAACCTAGGGAACTGCAACGTATTTCCGATGTGCCTGAGCAAGCCTTGATGTTCATTTTTAGTTCCTCTTCCTCCCCATTCCCACAGTACAGAACTGGTCTTCCTGGAGTCACCCCTGCAGGCTTGGGCCATGTGACTAGCTTGTCCTGGAAACAAACACCTGGCTTTACCACTTGGGCCTTCCTCTTCCAGATCCCCTGCTAGTACGGAAGGTATCGGTGATGTTAGGGACTGGGAGCCTTTGTTGGCTTTAGCTGATTAAGCATGGACAGGCTGGAGTGCTGAGTATCCTCATCAAGTGAAGAGATTTGTCCAATCTTTGATGAGTCTAGAGGTGCCCAAAGAGCCCAGAGACTTGGGCCACTCCAGTACTAAGACCCTGGTTGCATCTATGCACTGGAGTGTTCTGAGCTTCTCCAGCCCTTTGGATTCCCCCAAACAAAGCTAGTTCTGTTTGTTTCACTTAGTATAACCTTCATTTCTTCCTTTATGTTGTCACTGTACTCAGTGAGTTCTTTGGGCCTCCTGAATTCTGCATCTGATAGGTTGGCTATCTCCGTTTCACTTAATTTTTTTTCTGGGGTTTTGTTTATTCTTTCTTTTGGGCCATATTTCTTTGTCTCCTCAATTTGGCAGCCTCCCTGTATTAGTTTTGGTGTACTAGGTAGAGCTGCTTTGACTCCCTGTAAAAGGCACTTATCTGGATGAATGTAGCTTCTTTAAATCCTTCATTGTTGGACTTTCATACAGTTTGATTTTCTGACAGTTCTGGGTGTTACTTGTTTTTAGTTGTAATTCCTCTTTGTGGTTGCTCAAGGAGGCAAAACGTGTCTACATACACCTCCACCTTGACGGGAACCTCCCTAATGACTATTGACACTGAGCATCTTTTCATGTGCTTTTTGGCTATTTGTTTATCTTTGGAGAAATGTCTATTTAAAGCCTTTGTCTATTTTTAAATTCAGTTATTTCTCTTTATTATTGAGTTGTAAGAGTTCTTTATGTATTCCAGATATAAGATCCTTATCAGACATGTAATTTGCAAGTATTCTCCCCATCCTTGGGTTGATTTTTCATTTTCTTGATAATGTTTTTTAATGCACAAAAGTTTTAATTTTAATGAAACCAAATTTGTCTACTTTTTAAAAAGCATACCTAAGAAATCATTCCCTAATTCAAGGTAACAAAGATTTACTCCTGCATTATAAGAGTTTTATGGTTTTCACTTTTACATTTAGATTGGTGATCCATTTAAGTTCATTTTTGTACATGGTGTGAGGTGTCACAAGTACATGTCCAGTAATCCCAGCACTATTTGTTGAAAAGTCTGTTCCTTCCCCCTTTAAATTGTCATGGCACCCTTGTTGAAAATCAGGTGGCCATAAATATGAGGGTTTCCTTGTGGACTTCAGTTCTATTCCATTGATCTACATGTCTATCCTTACATCAGTGCCACACTCTCTTTATTACTATAGCTTTGCAGTAAGTTCTGAGTTTTCCTTTTCCTTTTTAAATGAATGGTACAGTGAGTGTTTTTCTGCACCCATGTGTGGGGTCAGTGCCAGCTGCCGTCACCAGGAGAGTGAGGAGATGGGAGCCCAGAAACCTGGAGCCTGTGCTGTGGTTTTAAGTTTTGTGACAAGTATCAGTGCCCTCGGTTTGGTGTTTGCAAGGGAAGGGAAGGGAAGGGTGGGGAGAGACAGGGACAGATGGGTAGTCATTAGAAACTCTCTAGAATCACTAGAGAGCTCTCTACCTTTGGCAGGCTAATATTTCTTCTTTGAATCTATGAGCAGGGAAGAAGTTTCTCTTTCAAATTAGAAACTGGGGGTTATAGCAAGTCTTGATGCCTTAGAGAAGTATTGCTGCCTGTGTGAGTCATGCATTGAACTGGGCTTCCTCCTCTCACTACAGTGACATAGCCTCTGTGGTCATTAAGGTTCTGAGCACATCAAGATCTGAAAAGATGTAGAAACAAGAGCCCTGGTGAGCACCAGCTAGCTGCCAGCTTCCCACGAGGGCTCTACTTCTTGCCTTCCAGTGGTGGTCTACATGACATGCAATTTGCAGTGAATATACAACCTCAGTTATGTGGCTATCAAAGCAAACTTTAAATTTGTAAATGATGGCAGGGACAGGGCCTGATTCATCCCTGTGCAGAAAGGACTTGTCTAGCAAGCCACTCATCTAATCTCCTGCATATAGTGGGAGCCCCCACTCTTGTCTTTTCAATGAGAGAACTGGCACCCCCTGGGGTCACCCATCAGGTGCAGACATGTGCACTGAGATGCAGGTGGATGGAGCGTGCTTTGTGCCGAGGACACTGGATCCATTGTGTCTTGTCGGGACTTGCCTACCCCGATCACTGCTCAGTCCTCCTCTTCAATGGCCTTTCTCCTGCTGAATGGCTACTGAGCATCCTTTCCCAGGTTGGCTGGCCTCATTTGCTTTAGAGCAAGCATGCGGGGTCTGGGCGCTCCCAGGGGGCATATGCCCTGGTGAGGCCGTCCCCACGGTTGGTCTATTGTGGAAGTGGAAGAAGCAAGCTCCAGGAGGTGTGTGCAGCCGCTCTCCCGCACAGGGGCGCACTGGGGAGGGAGGGATGGGCAGAGGCCTGCTTCTTTGGCCGTCCTGCTGCCTGCGGGAATGTGAAGGCTCAGTGATGGGAGCTCCTATCACCGCCTCTACTGTTCTTTTTCAGATAACAACACTTACTTGCATAGCACTTACTCCATGCCAGGCTGTTTTACAAGTGCCTGACACATATTAACCTACTCAATCCTCGCCATGACCTGTGAGGTGTTCAGTCCTCACTGTGACTTATGACACTATTACATGCCCATTTTACAGATGAAGAAATGGAACCCCAGAGAAGCTAACTAGCTTGCCCAGGGTCACACAGCTTGCAAGTAGTAGAGTCGGGGTCCAACCCAAGCATCTGGTTGCAGAGTTCTTGGCCCTCATCCCTACTGTCTATGCCTCTCTAAAGGACATTGCATCTTTTAAAGTGATGGTGGCTATAGCATAGCTGGGGGTGGTGACTCAGGTGAGTAAAGCTGGGAAATTATGTCCCATGGGGAATATTCAAAGCAGCCAGAGACATTTGGTTCGGAGACTAGAAGAACCAAAGGATGGCAGGTATGAGGGGGAGAGATGACCAAAGGGATATAGGAGCACCATCTTCGGATGTCTGTCTGCAGATGACAGAAGTTTTTTAATGAAGAGTCTCATAGAGCTGTCCCAGGGTCACTGAGCAAAATGTGTAACGACTCAGATTCTGACTCAAAATACACAAGAACGTTTTACAAGTAGAGCCATTTACAGATGGAGTGTCTGTGACTCAAAGAGGGCATAACTTCCCATCCTGGGAAATGGGCAAACAGGGACTGAACGGCCTGAGCCCAGGCAATGTGAGGGTAGGGAGGCAGTGTTTCTGCACCGAGGAGGAGCTTAAACTGAAGACTCCTGGAAGGTAACTTGCACACTTTCTAGGATTTTATGAGAGGGTAGCTAATGTTCAACCAGGTGGGCAGGCACACAGTAGGCCCACAGCAAACACTTACTCAGGAACCATCCAGGCACAGCCATTAATCCCACATTCAGGCCTGTTGCCCCTGCACTGTGTGTGCATAGAACATACCAGGTGACCCTGCAGGTCAGTCTACTCAACTCCTTTGCAGAATTAAAGGGGTCAGATTTTTTTTCCCATGTCAAAGTAGAGAGATGTCATAGGAACACAAGAGGGAGGTCTGAAGGCAGGAAAGCTGAATTAAATGTGAAGTCAGATACGGGAAGCCAGAAAGAGCTCCCGCCTCCTGCAGGCCACCCTTGTGCCAGCACCAGCCAGAGTTTCAGAGTTCAGAGCTAAACAAACCTCCTATACAAGAGGGACCCTTACTGGGCATTTTTTTTTTAAACATAAAAACATATTGGACTCCCCTCCCCCACCCATGGAAATAAAAGTGAATGAATTAGGCATCGTATTTGCTGTTTACAAAACCTAGGCCATTCTAAGCACTAAACAGAGGGTCAGGAGTCAAGAAAATAAAGCCCACTGAGTCCCTGAAGCCCTGATACCCAGATTTTTAAAATGTCTTGCATGTGTGTTGGGTGGGGGGGATGGTGTTCATACTTTTTGGAAAATACAAAAAAAAAAAAAAGCTCTTCATCATGTATTTGGAAACACGGAAGTAACATTGACAATTGGGTAGTAGTTATAAATTTCCACCTTATTCCTAAGCAGCAAAAGTTCAATTTAGAGCAGGGTTGTGAAATCATAGAATTTTGGGGTAAAGGGGACCTCAGAAGTATCTGGTTCATCTTTTCCTTTCTTTCCCTACTCTGCCCCAATCCAGAGCTCAGGTTCCACTGACAGTTTCTCACCAAGTGGTCATCTAACTTTTGCTTGATTGCCACCAGAGACAGGAAGCTTATTACCGCCAACAACAACATGCATAATTTATTTTGGGACAGTTTAGTTGGAAAGTTTTTCTCTACGATGACTTGAGAGCTGTCTTCCTGTAATTTCCATCAGATGACCCTGGCTCTAGCTGAGGGACTTTGTAGAATCCACAGAAATCCTACTTTCCACAGAAAAATTTGAAAACAGACACCATTATGTCCATGTGCAATGCTGTCTTTTAGCAAACAAATATTTCTTTCTGCCCTGGCATAAATCCTTACTTCCATCACTCATTCCCATATCATAGAGACTTCTGCCTCTCTTTCCTCCTGGCCTCTTTCTTCTGAATTCAATATGGACTGCCCTTTCCCAAACTGGAAACAAGATTTCAGATGTGGTCGTAAACAGGCTGGGGAAGAATGGGACTGTCTCTCCTTCTACATACATTTCTCCTCTAACATGGTGTTGGCAGCCACATTATACCATCATCCATTAAAAAACATAATCAACAAAGAATCCCTTATTTGGGAGGATTTGACATTGAAGAGTTATCCTGTTTCCCTGTCCCTCCTCCATTACATTCTGGAGGATGACATAGATACTGTAGGTAATGAAGGAATATCCCTCATTCCTTAGCAGACAGACGGTCCTCCCTAGGCCTGGCATGGAGCAGGGGACCGTGTTTACAGCCAACAAGGATAGCTATGCTTTGAAGCTTTGGCTTCTCTCCCCGCTGCACAGGGGAAGGGGGAAAGGATGAAATCAGTGTATGCTGAGCGCCTACTCCACACCCACCACTGCTTTAGATGCTTTTTCCAGGGATGGGCAAAAGTAGGGGTACCATTGTGAGTACACCAAATCGTTTATTGTTGTATTATTATTGATTAATCTTGTATAATTTTCCATAGAACAACCCTAAGCCTACTTTTGTCCCCACTGTGTATATATTACTTCATTCTGTCTTCTCAATGACCTTCAAGGTGGACACCATTAGCCTTATTTCATAGAAAAGCTCAGAGAGGTTAAATGACTTTACCAAAGTCACACAGCTTATGGGAGAGAGGGTATTTAAACATAGGTAATTTTGACTCCAAAGCTGTTTTTCCTCCTGCATCTTGTTGCTTCTGAGCCAAACCTGACTGAAGATGAGGAGAGCGTTTGTGGGATAACCTTTCCCAAACTGAGGACAAAACACGCTCATGCGCGGCCGATCAAAAGGATGACTCCATCCCTCCCTTCTGCCCACCCCCCGCCTCCCACTGCCTTCTAGCTTCCTTCCATGGGTGAAATCACCCAGAAAGTTAATGCTGCCATCACTAGATCCATGAATTAAAAGACCACATGTCATCAAAACGACTGGGCTATAAAAACTTTGGAAAGCAGTGTGGTCACAAGGCTCCTTGTTCCCACAGTCCCACCTAGAAAATTTTGTACTTGGTTTTTGAGTATTTCATGATAATTGCCAGAAAGGGTGGTGTGAGAGTGGTTCAAACAGTGGTTCTCAAAGGGTGGTCCCTGGACTGGCAACCATAGTGTCACCTGGGAACTCGTTAGAAATGCAGATTCTCTGGCTGACCCCAGACCTAATGAATCCAGAAACTCCATGGGTGGGGCCCAGCCATCTGTTTTCATAAGCTCTGCAGGTAAATCTAACCACACCCAGTAAGCCATGTTCTCCTGCAGCTTCTGGTGGAGACACATGTTCTGGGGGCCTGGAGACTCAGTCTTCTAGCAAGAGCCCCTGGCGCCCCTGGGAAACACAGCTTCTTAGATTTCTGTAGGGAATGCTGACAAAATGAAAATGGGTCTGCTCTGGAACAGAGTGATCAGCTAACTTTCATTGTGCATTTGTCTTATCTGAAGACTCTGCTAACCAATTTGGAGCAACTGGCCAATTAAAAATAAAAAGACAGCCTCATATTCCCATTGCCCAGAGACATAGCCACATGCCTTCTGCTTTTAGTTTAACTTTTTCCCACCAGGACATGTTCAGGTACACGGTAGTAGTCACTTCATTTCAAGTTTGGTGGTTGCTACTAAGGATGCTCAGTCAGACCTGTCTCTTTGCATATGGTTCACATTTTCTGTTTTACAAAAGAAGCACAAAGAAATGGGGCAGGGGAACAAAACCGCAGGGTGAGAAGGGGCTGTGCCTCGCAGGGGATCCCAGTTGTCAGTGAAGGTCTGAGGCAGTTCAAGATAATTTTTTTTTCCAAACAAATATAGAGCTTGAGAAAGTGTTATAAAAAAGAGGGTGGGGGCTTGCCAGAGGTAAATTATTTCAAGGATAATGAATGAAATGAGAGCCTGATACCCAGACTGTAAAAACGTAGGTCTGAGAGAAGCAAAGAAATATGCCAAGGCCCTGAGTTTCATTATACTGCCTCTTTTTTTTAAGTGAATTTCTGAGAATACTGGTACCATGAAATGTGCTCCAACAAAATTAAGGGAGGGTCCCACAGTTAAATAAGTTTAGGAATTACTGCAAATGATCAAATCCCCTCAGAACAAAGTCATGAATTGATTTAAGGCTCTGAGACGTTCCGCTGTTGAGACCTCATTTAATTTTAGTTAACCCAATATTTCCAAAGTTATTTGGCTAGAGAACTTCCACATCCTCAATAATTCCTAGTCACACCTCATAGGACACCAGCTGCATTCATCACTGTATCAAAGTGGCAGAAGCAAAGGAGCTAGGAACAGAGTAGAAAAGTGGGCATGTGCAGGAAAGAATGGTCTCCTAGGGAAGCAGGGTACTCTTCATAGGAGGGAAAGCAAAAGTCCAACGACAGAGAAGGAACTTTGGGGTATGAGGTCTGACCCTTGTCCGAGAACCACCCCCAAGAACAACCAAAGGAAAATAGGCCGGCCATTGGGTGCAGCAGAGGCCCCCGTGCGGTCCCCCAAATAACTACAGGAAATGCCTCACTCAAGCTGGAGCAAAAGCCCCTCTTCCAGCTGACTCCCTGATCTGAATTATTTATCCCATAGCCGCCTCCTCCCCCCAAAAGAGTTCCATTTGCTGGAGATTACAGGCACGAAGAGGCAGTCAGTTCCCTCAGACACCTACACACCTGCCACCTGCCACAGCGAGGTGCTGGTGATCAGGCTGCCTTCCCGCCTCTGGGCCTCGTTTTCCTCCTTCGTAAAATGTCTGGGTATGACTGGTGATCGCAAAGGTTTTCTCTAGCTCTGTCTACTCTGAAATTTTATGAGAGTTTGGAGATGGGGGATCCGAAAACCTACGTCGCTATGAACTAACTGTGATGCTTGAACAAATAACCTCTGCTCCCCGTGCCTCCCCTATGGAAGATGTGCACCCAGGGTGGCTGAGGCCCAAATGAGAGAATGCCTAGATCACCGGTGGTGGTTGAAGGCCACTGGAAAGTGCAGTAGAAGGTGGCGGGTCCTGTGAGGGGCGTGGCACCCGTGGTCGTTGCTGTCCGGATGTGTTTGTCTTCTTTGTTGTCTGCGGTGCTGTCCTCCAGTCGCTCCCGGACGTGCTCTGTCCTGGGAGCTGGCGTTTGCTCCGTTCTTCTCTCCTCACCACTCACTCCACTACACCTGCCAGGTGTCCGGGAGCTGGGCTAGTGTTGAGGCTTAAAATAATTTCAGATTTTCTCTTAATTTGGACAGAAGTTGCTGTGTAGTATGCCGCTGGGCTGTTTATCCAAAGGACTTCAAGCCAAAAATCTTAAGTGTGTGAGTCAGAGATGAAGTTTACTTACCTGAGAACAGGCTGTTTTAGAGCACCTCCGGGAACACCGGTCACGTCCAACAGTGTGGTTACGCAGAGGCTGACCTCGCTTAAGTTGATGAACGAACAGAATTTGTTAAGGAAGGACCCATCAGTTGACATTTCAGCCTTCCTGGGATGTTCCAGAGCGGGGTCTGTTCCTCTGGGTCCAGAATGGTGCTGAGTTTTGAAAAGTGCATGGTCGGATACTAGAAATGGCCAATTCATTACCTTGTTAATTCTTCTTGGCCCATGTTCTTCCTGTAGATTACCATATTTTGCTGTATATAACACACTCTTTTTTTGCTCAAATTTTTGAGGGAAAAATAAGGATGTGCATTATACATGGACAGTACTAATTCTGTATCTGTATAAATGGTTTTAATTTTTTATTTATGCTTATGTGTTAAAAGTGTAACTCTAGAAAGCAATAATAATATCCGTATGCAAAATAATACCCTGGAATATGATAATCAGTTTTGTTTCTAAATATAAATAAATAAAAATGGAATTGAAAAATTAAAATGGAAGATTTTTTTTCCTGAAAGTTTGAGCCAAGAATGTGGGTGTGCATTATATGCAGTAAAATACGGTAATCCAAAAGTTGATTAATTTGAGGCTGGGGGTAGGGGAGGTAGAGCGAAGAATAAATAATCAATTTATTAATTCAAAAGAATAATTAAGTTTGCAAAGAAGGAGGCTAACCTAGGTAGAATTTACACCCTGATATGTGTGTACACTACCAATTCTAGAGAATTGATATCCTGATCATTTTTCCACAGGAAGCCTTACTTCTCACCTCTGAGTGCAATACAACTGTTGCTATGTGACCAGCTTTCCCTTCCTGCATGGAAACTTTTTCAGACTCTGCTGATTTCAGACTGCCCCCTCCTCTGAGGCTGGTCAGAGTAGGATGTTCTTTGGTTCCCATCAGAGAGCCTGGCTGCACCCTTTTTGAGTGCTTAGATAGTTTGCTTAAAAATACCACAGTGATGCAGTGTAGCTTAACTGGGTACTTAACTCTGTGAACTAAGTGCTTTATTTTCATTATCTAATTTAATTTTATCAACAATGGAGTGAGGTAAGTATTGTTATCTCCCCTTTTCAAATAGACGGGCAGGCTGAGGCTCAGTTTGACTGAGAAGCTGCAGAGGGTTAGAGAGTCCAGGGGTTAGGTCATGGACAGTTTTGCGAAGGACGGTGGGCTGCAGTCTGACTTCATGGTCACTGCTTTCAGTCTTCATGTAACTTCTTCTTCTTCAAGAAGACATCTTGAAAACTCCCTGAGACAATTTACAAACACCCTTTTGATTGAAAACCGTGGGTTTATTCACTTGGGGCTCTTTCAGCGAAGGGAAGTGACCTTGCTGGGCAACTCCTGCACCTCCCGCAGTCTGCTGCCCTCCCCTGCAGCACACCTGGGCAGGTGCGCCCAGTTCTGTGTGCTCCAGTCCTCCGAGGCAACGATTCTCATTTGGTTCCAGTTTTCTAGGACTTGGAAGCAGCTCCCAGCCTGGAGATTTTGTAATCTGGAGTCCGAGGAAAATGCTGAGGGCCCTAGGGAGAAAGGGGCTGTGTTTGGGCCTGTGGGCCTGGCTGGGGGCTGGGAGGTGGTATTCGGGTATCCTTGGAGATACAGTGGGCATACTCAGTGAGCATGTGGCCTTTGGGATCTGCTGTCAGATTATATTCCTTGAAACAAAGCTTTGGGTTTAAGCTCTTAGTTGTGCATTTAGTTCTGCCCCGACTAGCCTTGGAGGGGGCTCTGCATTCCTGGGAGGAGGGGGCTTTCCATCCAGCAGTTCTCTGCGGCCTACTTGACCACAGTGCCTGGTTATATGTAATAGGCAGCACTGGGCCAAGGGCACTGGCTTGGGTGCGGGGCTTGGGTAGTACCACCCATCCTCAAGGAGAGGGAGGCTGGCCTTGACCATGGGAGCCAAGGGGCCTGGGAGTGAGTCAGTGTGGCTGCCCAGCCCCAGGGACAGGTTTCCCTTTAGGTGATTATTGGCCAAGCAAGAGAAAGCAGCCAGCCAGGCCCTATTAAAATTCTGTCAGTGGCAAGAAATCGTCTCTAGGAACTCTCCCCTGCAGGGCTGACAGAGTCTAAAGGGGTACAATCCAAGATTCCAGCCGTGTTTCCCACCCAAGCTTCAGGAGGTTACTATGGGAGCTCTGGCCTCGGAGCAGACCGGCTTGCCAGGTGTTTCTGACACAGTGGAGAGCAATCATTGCCACAGCCACCCCACATTCGGCCATCACCCCTGCCCGGCACTGGACTTACACTATTTGTTTTCCTCTTAAGAGCCTCCCAGGCTTGGCCTTGTTATCCTCACTTTATAGACGGGGCTTGCAGAGCTAAGTCTGTGACTGGTGGGACCAGGATTCAAACTCAGGTCTACCTGTCTTTCTTTCCACTCCACCGTTGCACCTCCTCAGAAGGTTGCACTGACCTTGTGTGAGCATCTGGGGCAGTGACCCTGGCCAGGGGATTGTCTCTGGGACATGAAGTGGGAGTGGAATGCGGCACTGAGGTAAAAGGCATGAGTATTGTTTCCTTGCATGGACAGGAGGGGTAAACGCCTCTTTTACACACAGAATCATCCCAGTAGGGACGGGATGCCCTCCATCTTGTTCTCGTCCTGATTTGGGGGTTAGGTCCACAGGGAAACAACTAGTCTCAGGGAAACTACAGCATTTGGGATCCACACAAAAGCAGAAGCCTTCCTCACTGATAACTTCTGGGTCACACCCAGGCCCTCAGATCTTTGTTTTACCTCTGGCCCCTCGGAGACCTCAGCGCTCAGGCTGTTTGCTGTTACTGACTATCCTCCACCTCAACACATCCTTGATCCCAACGGACACATTTCCCCACACTTTAATGTCTGAGCAAATTGGCACGCATCTTGTCAATGAGGTCTACATTTGATGTGCTGCAGCTGTTTAAACGGATATTACAACTGTAGAATTGATGGAGACCAAGATTGAGAAAATATGATAATTTATGCATTTATTCAACTCATCAAATGCTTACAGTAAAAGTCAGGCATTATGCTAGATGCTTAGAATACAGAAATAACCTGTATGTGGTCCCTTGCCTTTGGGAGATCACATTCTAGGGGGAAACAGACTAGATAGATGACGGCTCTAGCTCGTCATGATAAGGACTCTGAATTTGGGAAACCAGCATGTGTGGGGCATCAGAGGAGGGAGGGAGGGAGGGAGAAGAGTGGGGAGGCCGGAGCCTCTTTGCAGAGAAGGTGTGTCACCAAGAGAGTGGGAATCCAGAGGGATTAGGAGGGGGCCGGCATGAGCAGTGGAGTGTTATTCCAGACAGATTGAATAGTTGGAGCAAAGAAACTGCAGGACCATAAGAAACTTGGATGTGCTTGCAAGCTTCAAAGGGTTCACTGTGGATGAAATGGGGGGCATGTGTGGAGACACGGTGTAAAATGAGGCTGCGGGAGCAGGGAGGGGGCAGATCAGGAGGGCCTGAGTGCTGTGCCATGAGCGGATTTGCACAGTGCTCAAGGTCCTGCATGACCATAAATTCAATCTCCATCCTGAGTCTAGCAAATCACCCAGGGTTTCAAGCAGGGGAGCGATGCCCTGATTTGTGTTTAGGAGCTCTGTAGGAAGCGCTGGGAAGAAGATGGTGGGGTGGGAGGAGGTGGATAGAGGGTCAGTGATCGGCAGAGAAGGAAGAGTTACCCGGAGTGAAGCAGAGCCTCGTTTTTGTTTCCTGTTCCCAGACAGGGTGGACCTGGTCATGGAGGCTTGAGCAAGGTCACACAGTGGTGCGGAGCGGCACCTAGAACCTGCAGG
This sequence comes from Tonatia bakeri, assembly GCA_004024845.1. Taxonomy (NCBI): domain Eukaryota; kingdom Metazoa; phylum Chordata; class Mammalia; order Chiroptera; family Phyllostomidae; genus Tonatia; species Tonatia bakeri. Next base: position 29,811 of record PVIA01004201.1, read on the forward strand.
CACAAGTGACCTTGTTCTTACCTTAATCCCAATACATGTGCCTTTGTCTCAGGAGGACCACCTGAGCAATAGGCAGGCAGGTGAATGGATGCTGGGAAAAGCTAGAAAAAGAAGAAAAGCTTACCACTTGTCCCTGCTTGTTGAAGAAGGGTCATATCAACCTACACTGGTGGCATTCTAACTGGTACTTGCCCAATTAGTTTACCAATCAGAATTTTTTGCAGTTGGATGGGAGTGTATGCCAGTGCTTGGGGGAGAAATGTGTCAGTATCAGTGAGAACTATCACAGAAAACACATATTGGACGTATCTAAGTATAAGGTATTCAGAGTCAAAAGTCATAAGAAAAAAATAAATACATTTCTGTGGTTTCTCATGGGAGTCATGCAGAAAACATAACATACCAGGGATGCTTTCGAAGGGGTGGGAGCTGACTGCTGATATTGTGACCCAAGACTTACAGTTCTCTCCCTGCTTTGACTTCTCTGTACAGGTGCAGTGCCACACTTACACAGGCTATTGCTGGTGTGTCACCCCAGATGGGAAGCCCATCAGTGGCTCTTCCGTGCAGAATAAAACTCCTGTATGTTCAGGTACCGTAGGGAGGGGCGGCAAGGAAGAAGAGGGTTGGAGAGAGACCCCTTGGCTGTCTCCTGCTTCTTGTAGAGGAATTTTTGAAAGATGGGTGGTGGACCTGAGCCATCCCCCCGGAGAGGGAGGGTCCCACTCAAACATACTCTTGCTCTGCAGTCAGCCGGGCGATAGGGGCAGTGTATGCCAGTGTGCGTGTATTTATTAGTAAGTTTAGGTTTCTGGTTTAAGGCTCTTTTCCCCAAGTACCAGCTGTAACCCTTAGAGCATGGCATATACATTTTTAGCTTGAACACTCTGGTTGCTAGTGGCCCTGGGAGCACTGTATCGAGGTGGCTTTCAAGGCTACATGGGAGGTCGACATCAAAGGCTGTGATGATCAATGAGTGATGTCTGTCACGAGCACGGGAGGGGAGAGTGGTGGCCTCTGCGCCGTATACTTGCCACTCCTGAGTGGTGTACTGTGGAGTGATAGGAAGTGTTCCTCTCAGTGACCCTCAACTTGGGCTGTCATCAGCGGTGCCCGAGGAATTCAAAAGAACCCGGTGTTGACGCCCCTCCTTGTAGATTCTGATCCAGTAGGTCAGGAGTGAGACCTAGAGCCCCCCATGTTCATAAGCTCCTCGGCTGGTTCTGATGATCAGACAGGTTAGGGAACCACAGCTTGAAGTAACCCTCTAGGTCAGCCCATGGTGAAAATTAAGTCCTTTCTATGCTCAGCTTTATAAGCACAGAGAAATGTTACTCTTAGGTCAACTTCATGGCACTGTGAGGCGTGGCTTTGCGCAAGCCCCACACTTCCCACTTAAATTAAGATCATAAGGGACTTGACAGCCATTCCCTGAATCCACCCTGCAGTTCAGCCCTCACTAAAACCCCCCTATCCCACCATCAGCTGCTTCATGTTTCTCTATATCTGTGTGAGTGAGGTTCCATTTATTTACTTATTTTTAATGTTTAAGTGCAAGCAAAGTGTAAAATGTTATTCTAAAACCTATGGGAAATTCCAAAGGCTAGTAGTCCTGCTATCCTAACATTTTTCCTTTTTCACAAAATGTATTCATTTTTCCACTGGCCCTGCTATATTAAAGGGAGAAGGACGTGGGAAGGGCGGTGCATATCTACATTAGGAAACCAAGATTTGCAGGCTAAAAAGGAAAGTTTACTTTATTTGTGGTTTACATGGAAACTGGAAACCTTAATTGGGGGTGTTGCAGGGAGGGGTGGGAATGGGCCCTCCTTTCAGATGACCTGGAAAGTTTCATTTAAAGCAAACAAATGCACTAGAAACAAGCCATGCAGGGTAAGATAATTGAATTCTCACAAAACCAGCCTATGGCAAAGGGGTATGATATGCATTGGGAAAAAATGGGTTCTTTCTTTTCTTCTGTTGGTGGGTCCTCCTGTGGACGAGCTGGCTGTGCCCTGCCTGCATGGGCTTCCTGGAGAGACAGGTGCCACAGGGTCAGGCCTGCAGGATGGGGGCACACGGCACCCTAGCATATGCAGGGCAAAGTGTTAGGCCAAACACACCTACTACCCCCTCCTTAAGGAACAGCCTGCTGCATCTAGAAAATTGTTTCCATGCCTCAGACTATTTTGGCCCATTCAAGACAATTGGGCCAACAATTTTCTACTTATTGCACATGGAAAATCACCGATTTCCTGCCCTAACCAGCGAGGGATGTCAATCATTGCATTTGCAGTAAGAGGGGGTTTCTTTTCGGTTGGCCCCACTGAGTGGATATGGCTCAGAACGTGAAGCTGGTGGGAGTGGGGGAGATGGGGAGTGGAGGCGAGGGGCAGTTACTGGAATGTTCGGTAAGGGAGTTACATGAATGTGGAATTTTGTGGCAGTCTGATTAAGACTATTGCCAGGGAACATGGAAATTATGGTTCATCTCAACAGTGCTGTGATATCAGTGACATTGATGTTAAACAAACCCCACTCGACACGTGTGTATGTACTAACTTTGTATATAATGTCCCTAGATGTGTATACTATACATATACATAACCATATGCTCATAACATCAGGCTTTGCCAACTCTATGAAGGGAACCAATCACGCCGTATTCTGAATGTCTGTGTTTTTGTTTCCCTCTCACTCAAGGTTCAGTCACCGACAAGCCCTTGAGCCAGGGTAACTCAGGAAGGAAAGGTGAGTAGAGTTTTACGCTTTATCTACATGTTTGCTTCTAAAGCCAGTCCAAGCAAGACTTCTTGGACAAGATGGAAGGAGCTGGGGTGAAAGCCCAAAGTGCCCTGCAGAGAAAATCTGTTCTTATTCTGTGTTCCCTTCCAGAAGCACTGAAGGTAAGTAAGGCTCATCAGTGGTGGGGACCAAGCTCCCAGAATTTTCAAGGGAGGTGAGCAAGTGTAGGGCACGGAGCTGGCAGGGACCTTGAAAATCTTGGTTCCTAGGACGTTCAGTCAATCAGCTTACCAGTGCAGCCAGCATTAAACCAAGAAGGATAATAGAAGTAGGCGTGCTCAAGTCTGCCTTGACTCTCTTATTTTGGAAACCTATCTGAGCATTTGCCCCGTTATGGCTTCTCCTTAATAATTATTTCAGCTCATCCAGATTCTCTTTACTAAGACCAGGCTGGTGTCATGTGCTTATGACCTGTGCAGTTGTAGTCATGAAATTCTTAATTATTTTGTCTTTGAACCTGTCTTTTTAAGTACATGAAGTCGACAGGACAGTGAAGTATGCATGTGAGCAGAAGAAATACATGCAATGCCCCTACCTGCTACTGATGTTGGCTTCCATGTACACACAGATTTTGGGATGCATGCTGCAGGCGTTTTCCTTTACCTAGAATCACATTAAACAGCAAATTCAAAACACTGCCACAAGTCAAGAGAGACACTATGGAAGAGAGGATAAAACTTTATTTTTAGTGTCTTTAGCGACACTTTTCCCTGCTTTTTGAACAAAGTGCCTTTCATTTTCATGTCCTATGAGGCCCTACAAATTATATTTACCCTGATGAAGGCATTTGTCTGAGCACTCTTCCGTGGACCAGCAGCATGCTGACCATAACTTCCCGAGTGGCAGACACTAAGATTCACTACTACTCACCTCCAGGTGACATGCACAGAGAGAGCTGTAGTTGCATAGAAAACAGCTATCAATTTAATTGCATGAGAAAGCAATCCGGAACCCCTATTTTGAGCACTTGGGTAAAACCCAGACAGGGGACCTTGGTGGAGTCTGAGGTTTCCCACCTGACTCTGGGCCTTGGGAACTTCATGGTCGTAAGAGCCCACGTGGTAGTTGGGTCTGCAGGGGATCAGAGTGAGGTGCACGTGCTGTCACGGGGAGACCAAGGCGAGTTCCTGGACCCTGCTCCAGGGGCTCACTGCATGGGGACAGGAAGAGGGGGCAAAGTCACCCTTCCTGAATGCAGGCGACAAGTGTCCAGACAACCTGCTGCCCCTAAAGGCAGGTGCTCTAAGAAGATGTGGAAGCGGAGTGTGGTAACACCACCACTCACTAGAAAAGAGGGGCCAACGGACCAGATGGGCTGCTCCCTCCCCTTCCTGCGAGCAGGAACGAGTCAGTGGGTGAGACGGCACAAGTGCCTCTCCAGGTCTTTCCCAGGACCGAGGAGACAGCCGCGAGTGTTGGTGGTTCCCTTTCAGTGAAAGAGGCGCATGAGTGTTTCTTTCTGCAAAGACCTGAAGTCGTCCATACTGTGAATGGCGTGTGTCCACGGTTTTCGGGGCTGAAAAACAAAGCTGACTCCTGTTCTGCTTGTTGCAACTGGAGTCTTCAGATCATGGCCTTTATTTCTGGGCGTGAGGTCTTGGTGATAGAAAAAGTGAATTGGCAATCACGCAGAACTGACTGCCCAGATTTTCCCTATGGGAGGGAACTGAGAGCATGATGCTGAATAAAGCACCCATCCCAGGAAAGGCCACCCATGGGTGTGGGTTTGGGTTCTTCAACTGCACGGAGGAGTACTTTCCAGGTTGATGTGGCTTTGCACCCTGAGAATAACAATAAGAATCAGACACATGTCGTGGTGGGGCCTCGTGGATTCACCTGGAAGAGGGCAGGGGACCTGATTCCTCCAGGGATGGTGCAGGGAGCAGGGGGTACAGTCTGAAGTCTCATCTCTGAGATAAGTTACCATCAATTTTTAGTTCTGTGCTCTCCTACTCAAGATGAATTCCTCCCTCCCAGATGGTTCTGCTGAGGCTTCCTCTTTAGTGCAAAGGCCTTGGGAGAGGGGGGGCAGTGTTGGGAGGTGCAGAGAGGGATGCTAGGGCTCACTCACCCCTGGAGAATTGACTTCTGTCAGCGGGCTCGCTTTCCTTCTGCTTTGGAGGATCAGTATAGACGCTGACCCCCTTCTCTTTGTCTGCCACGGCCAGTGCAGTGAAAAGCAGTTTCTGGCCACCTGGAGGAAGGGCCACCTGAAGCCACACCTGTCCAGGAAGCTGAGTTTTGAATGGGGACAGGGTGCGAGAGGGCATTCGTAATATCCTGTGTTGGCCCTCTGAGGTCCCTCTTTCAGCTGCCACTTAAGAATGGAATGTGCTTCAGAGGGCAGCAGGTGGGAAGACACAAAGGCCCCTTGTCTGAGCTCGTGCCCACATGTGGGGTCTCCTAGAAGGCATCTCCAGACAGCTGGAGCTCGCAGCCCTGGGGCTGGCCACAGACAGATGCTAGGCCTGGCCCTCGAGCAGGGTAAGGGGTACAGCCAGAAAGGAGGTGAGGCTGGAGGGCTGGGCATGTGAGTGGTGGTGGGGGGTGGTGGGGGAGGAGTGGACCCAGCTTATTCTTTCTCCACCCTCTTGCATTTGCTCCTCTGACAGGGTTGGAGGGATCGGTTCTCTCTGCCTGGAAGGAATGAAAAGGCGTATTGTGCAATGATGGAGAGTCTGGTTGCCAGCCAGGAATCAGTGCTCCAGAGGAGAGGAGAAAGGCAGAGCAAGAGGAGGCAGGGCAAGGAGGTCCGGAGAGATAGCGGGAGGAAGGGAGGAGGGAGAGAGGCCAGGCTGTAGCCGGTCACAGCCGGTTGGCTGGGACAGGGTGGCCTGGGTGGTTGAGGCTCCTGGGTCCACAGGTGTGGGGCCTGAGGGGAGAAGGGGGGTCAGGAGGGAGGGAGGAGCTGTTATCTTACCCAGATGCACGTGCTTCTGCAAGGGAGAGGGTCAGAACTTCAGACTATTTATTTAATCCCTTGGAATGTCCTTCCCTCGCTCTGATCTTTGGGCCCCTTGTGTTTCACGAACCCCTTTACAGGCACATATGTGGTAATTAACACGTGCAGTGTGGGTCCTGGCCATGTGTTTGAGTTTCAAATATCCATTGATCTGGAGCGCTCCCATCCTGGCCACCCCTCCCCTTCTGTTCCATTGGTCCTCACCCTTGAGGAGCAATGGAAGGGGTCTGTGTGGGTTTGGAGGGTGGGGGACACATGTGCATCCACATGTATTTTATTGAGGCTGCAGAGGAATGTCAGAGCAGAGGAACAGGCCCCCAGCAGCCCCTTAAACTTTGATGATCTGCTGCTGCCAAACCAGTTGAAGGCTGCAGAAGTTGCAGGAGAGGTGAATTTTTGGTTACAACTGAAAGAGTCTGAAGAATGGCTGGGAAGCAAATGTCTTTAGAGACCATGAATTTATCCTGATGGATTTTCCTGGCTGACCAGGACTTGTGGCTTTTCCTGTGGCGGCTTTTTGCGGAGTCTTGATGATAATGAATGTGTGATTTTGGGAGCCTTCAGGATAACTGAACATAGACAGGACTGGTCCTGGGCTTCATTGTTCGTAAGGTGTCCGAGGGAAGTTCTCAGCTTCCAGCAGGGTGATGGGGAGTGGGGGCAGCAGGTGGTGTGGTGAAAATGATTATGTGAAAGAAAAAGGGGAGAACATTTATAAAAGGATTACTGGCAGTTGTCTGGAAGTTTTTTTCTTCTGAGTACCCAGGATTTTAGAGATTTTGGGGTGCTGCTTCTATAAATGACAAGTGAAAGTTTGGGGCCATCAGGAGTTTTCTGTGGGTTGCCCTTTTCCTACTTGTAAGAAGTCTGGGAGTTAGCCATTTAAGGAAAATGAGGTGAAAAATTAAAAATGTGAGCAGACTTTGCATACATTTTTTGCATGGGCTTCTGTGTTTGTCAAGCCAGTCTGGGAAGGGGGCTGAATTTCCAAAACCTGACCCACCTTTACTTTGCAGAGACTGTGGTTTTAGGGTTTTTTTTTTAACCCTTTCCTGACTGCTCCGTAGTATGTGCTCTAGGTAAAGAGTGAGTCACAGTCGTTTCCCTCTCTTTGTCTCTATCTTTAGAACTTCTCGTGGAGGCTGATCTACAGATTGGTACCAACTTGGAGATCTTGTCACTCAAGTGATGGACTGGGCAGCGCCCTCAGTGGGGCTGAGGGGTGTGCTTAGGGCAGGGGTGATGGATGGCAGGCACCCCAGAGGAAGGGAACTGTGTGGCTTCCAGCCTCAGCCCTCCTACTTAGCACACCTGGAGGAGGCTCGCCTCGTGGCCCTGAGCCTGGCTGAGGTGTGCAGGCTGGCTGTCTCAGGACGCTGTACTTGTAAGTCTGGTTACCCACCAGCCGGGGCTGGAATTGCGTGCGGATGGGCAGCTGATGACCTGTACCGGTTGGCTTCTGCACACACTGAATTTCCCTGTAGAGATGCATTCTCATTCTGATACTGGGCCTGCTGAACAGAGCTGTGCCTAAGCAGCTCCAAGCCCATGAGAGGCAGTTCTTTGCTCTCTGCACATATTTTGCTGCTGCTCTCTGGTGCTCTGAACCACAGTGACCAAGCCTGGCATATCCGTGTGCCAGCTTTGCAGAGATTAGTTGAAGAAGAGGTTGGCACAAGTGTGCGTGAGCATGCACACGTGCTCCCTCCTTCCCACTGTTAAGTGTTCCCCCAGATTGGCTCTACCTATTCAACCCCCTGCCCTTCATCTTGGACCCTATTCTGGGGTCCCAAAAGGAAGCTTATGCATGGAAGATACAAAATTAAGAGTTTGAATCCCGGCCATATCCGCATTTCCAAGAACTGGAGAAAACAAATGGAGCATAGTGATCTGGAAGAGCCTCCTAGTCATAGATTCTTATGCATCCCTGGTGTTATCGGTAACCAGTGATTTTTTTATTTGGTTCTTTTATTCTTTAATTCAGCAAATGCTTATTGAGAACTTACTGAGTGCCAGACTTGTTACTGTCACCAAGGATCCAGTGACAAGTAAACTGGTAAGAGCCCTGGTCTCACCTTGTAGAGCTCACTTTCTAATAGTTCTTAGCCTCTTCTGATAGAAGTTACTTTCAGGTACAGGGAAAGCCTCCCAAGGGAGCACAGGCTTCTAGACACTAGGAAGCTATTACCTCTGCAGGGGATAGAGGGCAGGTGGATCCTCCAAACAGCCCTCATTGGTAGCCTCAGGGTCAGGGCCAGAGCCTCTAAGGAAAGACTCTTGGCAGAGGCTGCCTGCCGAGGTGAGCACGGCCCCCTGGCAAGTTCTTGGTCCCTCTGCCTTGTACCTTTATGGGGCCCCTGAAGTCCAGGTGAGACAGTTCACAGCTTGTCAGACCACTTGCTCACTGTTCCTTGACTAGTGAGTTCAGTTCCTGGTGTGGCACAGGAGCCTGGAGGGAGGCAGGGATTACAGCCTGTGGGGAAGGCCTCAGGAGCACGTCTGATGCCCTGTCTGCAGCTCCAAGCACCAAGCAGCTCCCGTGGTAAAGGCTGAGTTATCGCTCTTGGGCCCTATTGCCCCAGTTCTGTGCTTGGTGAAAACAAGCTGTGAGATTCAAGGGCTGCTCGTTCTAAAATTTATATGGAAAAGTAACAGAACTAGAGGAGCTAGAACAAATACTAAAAAGAAAAAGAAAGCAAGAGCTATCACTCTGTGTGTTTTTTTAAAACAACATTATCTTTAACGTTTTTTTTCTTTTATAACCCTTTGTGAATTTTCAGTGAATGTTTCCTTTTGTCCTTCAGAACAAATACTGTGACCTTCCCCCCTTTAAATGTTTGTTTCATTTTCTTTCTTTTAAAGGCTTATTTTTTTAGAGCAGTTTTAGGTTCACAGGAAAATTAGGAGGAAGGCACATAGTTTCCCTGTACCTCCGGCCTCCCTGCATTCACAGCCTCCCCGCTAACTTCTCACCAGAGCGCTACCTTTGTCACAACCTGTGAACCTGCGTGGACACGGCAATGTCACCCCAAGCCCCCAGTTGACAGTGGGTACACTCTTGGTGTTCGTTCTGTGGGAATGAACAAATGCATGATGACATGTATCTACCCTTACAGTATTGTGCAGTGTTTTTGTTGCCCTAAAAATTCTACATTCTATCTGTTCATGCCTTCCCACTCCCTCTGTTATGCCCCAACCCCTGATCTTTTTCTTATCTCCATATTTTTGCCTATTTCAGAATGTCACAGAGTTTAAATCATAGTACTCTGTTTGATTTTAAGATTACAATGCTGCAGTAACCAAGATGGTGTGTTACTGGCCTAAGGACAGACATACAGATCAATGGAATAAAATAGAAAACCCAGAAACAGGCCTACTTACTACATAAGTATGGGAAACTGTTTTTGGGCAAAGGTGCAAAAGCAATTCAGTGGAGGAAGAACACTCCTTTCAATAAATGGCCCTATAGCAATTGGGCATCTATAGGCAAAAATAAAACCCCTAGGGCCCTCACACCTTATACAAAAATTAATTCAAAATGAATCTTGGACTTCAACGTAAAGTGTAAAGCTATTGAAAGTTTTAGGGAAAATATAGGACAAAATCTTCAGAACCTATAGCGAGGCAAACCTAGAGCCTTGTTGTCTTAGAAGACCAAACACGTGATCCAAAAATTTTAAAGGTTTGATTAATTGTTGGGCTTAATCAAAATGGAAAACTTGCTCTGTGAAAGATCCTGTTAAGAGAACAACAACAACAAAAAAAAACCCACCTGCAGACTGGGAGAAAATACTTACAAACCATATATCTGACATAGGACTTATATCTAGAACATATAGAGAATTCTCAAAAACTCAATAGTTGAGAAACAATTCAATTTAAAAATGGACACAATACAGGACTGGACATCACACCAAAGTACGTAAGTAGAGGGCAAATAAACACACAAAGATGTTCAACATCATTAGCCATAAAGAAATGCAGGTTAAGTCTATAATAAGGCATCACTACACGTCTATTAGAAGAGCTAAAATTTGAAAAAAAATAGGGGCAATACCAAATGCTGGCAAGGATGTGGACAAACTCGATCTTTCACACATTGTTGGTGAAGGATGTAAAGTGATACAGCCACTCTGGAAAATACTTTGGAAGCTTCTTAAAAAAAAACGGAACATCTAAACATACACTTACCATATAATTGAGCAATTGCACTCCTGAGCATTTATTCCAGAAAAATAAAAACTCATGTCCACACGGAAGCCTGTACAAAGCTGATCACAGCAGCTTTATCTGTATGGGCCAAAGACGGAAACAGCCCAAATGCCCTTCAAGGAGAGAAGCAAACCGTGTTGCATCCATACCATGGAAACTGGTCAGTAGCAAAAAGCAACAGATTGTTGACATGTGCAACAGTACGGATGGATCTCAAGGGCGTCATGCCAAGTGAGAAAAGGCCAATCTCAAAAGACCCTATACTGCATGATCCCATTTATGTGACATTCTAGAAGTGACAAAATTATAGCAATGGAGTTAGTGGTTGGCGGGGGCAGGGATGAAGGGGAGGAGGGGAAGTGGGATCTAAGGGGCAGCGCAGCAGAGACCCTTGCCATGGAGTAGTTCTGGATCTTGGTGGTGGTGGTGGTTCCATGAATCTACACATGAGTAAAACTGCATATAACTACACACACACACCCTCAAATGAGTGCGCGTAAAGCTGGTGGAATGTGAATAAGGTCTGTGAATTATACCAGTATCAATTTCCCGATTTTGCTATTGAACTATAACGATACTACCTATATAATTATAAGTTACCCATATAATCACCTCAATGAGGAAGATGTTATCTTTGGGGGAAACTGGGTGAAGGATACATGGGAACTCCCTGTGTTGTTTTTGCAACTTCCTGTGAATCTATAAGCATTTCAAAATAAAAAGTTCAAAAAAAATTAGTGAAGTCTTCTGTGTGAACCCAGCTTCTCCCATCTTCCTCTCCTTCCTCCTCCTCCTCCTCTTTCTCCCTCTTCTTCCCTTCCACCTCTCATCTACCCTCCTCATCAGCCTTATGTTTTTGCTCTTATTCAGGGAAATTTAACACTTCAGGATGTGGGCAACTGCTTGCAAAAAGACAGTGTTCAGCTTGTTTTCACTTTTGGGGGCAAGGGAGTGTGCGGGTGGGTAGACGGAATGTAAAACATTCAGGAAAGGCCCCAAAGGGCCCAGGTAGTGTCTGCTCCCGAGGCTCAGAGTCAGGACAGCTCACAGTACATTTCTGAGCCTCGCTCATCATGGGACACGCATCTCAGGAAATGCCAAGGTTGCCGAACATTCCATCGTTCTCCTGGTATGATTCGGGCCAGATTTTTAAGGGACTTTTGCAAACAGGCACAGCTGTCTCTTTATGATGCTCAGAATAAGTGATCTTGGCTCCCACAGTGGGTCCCAGAGTCACATGCTGAGGGGGATGGTGGCTTTGGCATAAATGTGGCCCCTTCAAAAGCAAGAACCTACCACACTCCTACCAGGCTAAAGTTTATCTCTGTGTCTTTGGGAAAGTTGGCTGATGAAGGCCTAAAAGAATGTCAGTGAGAGTGATCAGTGGTGGACACGGTCTTGGCAGAGCCAACATTGAAGGGGACTTGGGATCATTGAGAGACCTTCTGAGTCTCAGGATGGGGGTGGTGGTTTCCTTTTTCCCTCGTTCTTCAAGGCTCCTCAGTCTTAAGACCCCGAGAGATGCCATTAATAAGGATTCCTCCTCTGGCCCTTTTGACACATTTGCTTTTGAAGGACCTGGAAGAGAAAGCTCTTTGTATGTGGTCAGAATAAACTCATTGTACACCCAAACAATTAACTCCTCAATGGACTTGCCAGACCCTTGAAAGGCCCAGCCCTGCTTCCCTGGACCTCTTGGGCTCTATTCAGTCCCTAAAGCACACCAATGTTTTTGGGTTTTGTTTTGTTTTGTTTGTTATTCTGAAAAGTCTTTTTCCAAGAATAGTCAGAGCGGATCAACATTGTCCTCAGCCCAGCATTTATCTCCACTCGCCAGCCAACGTCAATCAGGAATCAAAAAGCCAAACAGAGGAGGCTTTGAACGGTGTCATCGGGGGTCGAAGTGACTTCCAGCTGTCTGTGCGTGGGCCAGGCCTTCTCGCAGGGCAAGGGATTGTGCTGTCACACAAACCCGCTGTCTGTACAGGCTCCCAGAGCCCGTGCGGGGGCTGCAGCGTTCTGGGGCTGCACCTGCAGGGAGGCGAGTTGGGGGTGGGGAACGGTTGGGAGGCCACACGCCATGGCTCTGGGTCTGGGCAGTTTCCAAGGCTGCTCACTGCCTCTGGGGCCGTGAGCCAATCATTTCCTTACTGAGACTCGGTCTTTTTTGCCGGCCTGGTGACTTCCTCTGCCCTGCACGGTGGTGAGCATAGATGAGCAAAGCCACCTGCCAGAAACTTTGTTGCCAAACGTGGTAATATTATTGTTGTTGTTGATTTTGACATCGTCCTTCAGAAATTCTTTCAAGTGTGCCTTATTTGTTTCTTTAATGTTTCCAAATCTACTTTTTTCTCCCTGGAAGAAAAGTGAAAATTTCGAATTGGCTTTTTTTTCAATGTTCCATCCACTTTACCTCGGCCTAGACTAGAAGCGTGTTGTGGTAGGTATATGAAAGAGAAATAAAGTCTTACAGTTGAGGTCCGAAAAGATAATCAAGAATGAATGTCAGACATCAAATTATCATGTGTGTATATGTAAATGAGGTTCAGATGTATTTTTCTTTAAAATACATGGAAGAGTCTCCCCCCAAATCCAGAATCGCTCAGATTGTCCAGCGGCTGCTGCCTGGTGATTTCTCTGTGATGACTTTGACTCTCCCTCCCCTTTTGTTTTAACAGCTTTATGGAAGTATACTTATATACCATAAGTTTACCAGTACTCACCGTCAGTGTCCAATTCAATAGTTTGGTACATTTCTGGAGTTGTGCAGCCACTTCCAGGGAGCAATTCCATCACCCCCCCCCAAAATAAACTTTGCAGCCTCTTAGAGGTAAACCGCACTCCCGCTCCCAGCCCCAGGCAGCCACGGATCTGCGTCGTCTCTGTAGATTTGTCTTTGCTAGGCATTTCATGTACATGGACTCATGCGATACATAGTGTTTGGTCATGGCTGCTTTCATTTAGTATAATGTTTTTGAGTTCCATCTACATTGCCACATGTATTAATAATTCATCCCTCCTAACTACTGAATAATGTTTCTTTATATGGGGATATCACAATCTGTTTATCTATTAACCAGTCGACAAACATTTGTTACCAGTTTGAGGCTGGAAATAATGCTGCTGTGAAGATTTGTAAACATGCCTTTAGGTGGCTATGTTTTTAGTTTTTTTGGATAGATTCTCAGGAGTGGAATTTCTGGGTTGAATGGTAAGTTTATCTTTAAGTTTTTAAAGTAATCGCCACTCTTTTCCAAGGTGGTTACCTTGCCATCAGCAGTGAACATGGTTTCAGTTTCTCCACATCCACGCCAACACTCAGGATTGTCAATTCAAAAAATTTTAGCCATTCTAATAGGTGTGTAGTGGTGTCTCATTGTGGTTTTAATTTGTGTTTTCCTAATAACTAATGACTTGGAGCATCTTTTCATGTATTATATTTAGTACCCTTCTTTGATGAAATGTCTGTTAAAATGTTTTTCCCGTTTTAAAATCAGGTTGTTCGTCTTCTTATTGAGTTGTAAGATCACTTTATTTTTTAACTCAAAGACTTTGGTAGGATTTTAATTTTGCAAATCCAATTTTAAAAGTAACCTAGAGGAAAAGATGTTTTAGTACTACTGTACCTCCTTTGAAAGGCCTTTAAAGTCTTTTTCTCCTACACAGTGTCCTGAGGCTGGGGGGACAGGCAACCTTCATTTTTCTCCTCCCAGAGGAGAAAAGTGAGGGGATCAGGTTACCAACTTATTGCATGTAACGCCTGGATCTGGAGTGTGACCCCATTGGAGACTGAGAGGCCAAAAGCACATGTGGAAGCTTTTCTCTCTCCCCAGTGCCCAGTGTGGGGCCTGGTGTTGCCCCAAGGCTTGCCAGGAGGCGGAACTGATGTGGACCTTGGACCCAGGCCTTGGACCTATTTGGTGGAAGAGAGTGCTTATTTGCTGGGTTGGAAGCCAGGTGCCCAGGTGCCCGGAGATGATGGTCAGAGGGTCCTGTTGGCTTTGGCTTGGCTTCCCATCCTTTGGGCACGCTGGATTTCACAGGTGGCTCTCCTGGCAGCAGGGCACCTTGTCTTTTCTCACTTCATAAAGATTTCCATCTACAGCCTCCCTGCAGCAGCACAGCTGTATCTGTTCACCCTCAGTGACCCTACCCTGCAGGAAGATTGGGTTCACTCCCTGCACGTGGCTTCATGTTCTGTGGGCTCTGGACCTGCATCTGAGCAATCGAGGAGGTCCTCAACCTGCACAGGCACTCATCTGGATGTTGAGAGGACCGGACAGAATGTGTTCTGTTCTCCTGCTCCACAGAGAAACAGCTCTTGGAATATGGGACGATCTTAATTGAATATTAAAATCTTACATAAACTATTTTCCACTTGGGTTCTCACCCAGGGTTGTCTCTCTGGCAATGCCTGATTTCTCACCTTCCCTTTGTTGCCCTTAAGGCTCCCCTCCACCCTGTGCAGAACGGCTGACACACTGTGCTGGGCTACTTAGACCCTGAACTCTGCATCCAGCAGGAGCAACCAAATGTGTATTGTAGCTGCCAAAAGACTTCATTCAGTGGCTCCTTAAATTCAATGGAAAGAGGTCAGGGGAAGTGATGCTATTAGAAAATGACATTGTGTGGCTTTGCTCTGTGTTTATCCTCCCTCAGTGACTTCCAGACCAAACTTACCCAGTTTGGCATCAAAGGTGTCTATTCTGGACTCCAGTTTGAGGCAAATAAGGTATCCAGCATCGTTAGTTACTCTTCTCTTCCTGCTACATCTTATCCCTTGGGATGATTGTCCGGTAGTTCAGGATCGCCTTGGCCTCTGTGGGAGTTTGGTCTTGGTGTCAGCGCATGAGAATATTAGCAGGGTCAAGTGTCACACGACTGTTGGGGTGCTGCCCTCAGCCTCCAGCAAGGGTTAGCGTCTGCAGAGCTCTCCCATCTTAAGATCTCCAGGGTCGGGTGTTGGTGTGTAAGAAAGGGATCAGGACGCTGCGTTCTTTTTCGCTCTCTCAAGAAGACTCAGGGAAGTCAGCCAAAGGTTCTGGGAGTTCCAAGTGGTGCATGGTTGTTATTATTGATGATCTGACTGGCTTTGCAGAGAGTGTCTGAGAACTTGCATTCTCCATAAATAGCTGATACTTGGAGAATAAAGTGTTCGGTTCAAAAAGACTGCTGGGGGTCTTAGGAAGACAGAGATGGTGGAATCCTAAAAATGTCTGAGACCACAGGGCCTTCCTTCTCTCTCCACACTGAAGGAGGAAACAGAATTCTCTAAACTGTGCCTTCTCCCTGAGGGCAGAGATACCTGCTCCCAGCTTTCACCAAGGAGGCAAACATTGGTTGTAGGGGTGGGGAGCATGCTCTGTATACTTATAAAGCACAGATATACACACAGTATGCACAGTATACATAAAAGGTATCTGTTTTACTAGGAAAAGTGGAGATTAAGAGAAAAATGGAGATTAGGAGGAAAATGTCTAAAAATGCTTCTTAAGTAGGCAATAATGAAAAAAAATTGAAAAAGACTGGTGTAAACTAAGGTTTTATTTTGATGAAAATAACTGAGTCCTGAAAGGTGGGGCGAGGGTGCACTCACTCCTGACCTGCAGAGGTTCTCGCATTGCAGAGAGAGCCTCCAACACCGCAAGGACCAGGAGTGTTAGCGCTTTGTTAGGACCGCGAACTCCCCGCTTCTGCCGTCTGTGTTAGATGTTTGAAAGCTAACCCGGGGTGCAGTTTCCCAGGCCCCCTCTCGTGTTGTGTGTCCTCCCCTCTCACAGGGAACTGGGGTGCATGCTGTGTCCCAGGGTTCCCGATCTCTTCGGTTTAGCATGCTGGAGAGAGAATGATCCTTCCTGCCTTCTCTTCTTTTTAATTTTTATTTATTTACTGATTTTAATATTTCCGTTACAGTCAACATACAACATTATATCTGTTTTGGGTTTACAACATAGTGCACAGACGTTGATGTAACTTGCAAAGTGATCACTCTGATCAGCTTAGTTCCCACCTGACACCATACACAATATTATGGGCTGTCTTCCCCATGGAGGGGTAGCTAAAAGTCTGGGAGGGAATAGTACCACAGTCTCTTGTTTTCCTTAAGCTCTTTAATGAGGATGCCTGAAAGGTACTGGGCTGCTACCATTCACAAGAGGTCAAGAAGAAACTAGGGACACCAGAATTTGATGCTACAGTGTGTGATGTCCTTATCACGTGTGGCCCCAATTCAGGGCTGCTGGGGAAGACAGCCATCCCAGCTTTCCCAAGGGGAGGACCGAGGAATGCAGATCGGTGGGGAAGGGTCCTCCAAAACCATCACAGCCTCGCTCCCTCTGTCCCTCCTTCGAGCGGGCAAGCACACACGTGGATTTGTCTTACTGCTGGTGTCTCTCTGTGGCTCTCTTCCGTCTCGTTCTTTTCTTCCTTCTCTTCTTCCTCCTCGGTCTCTTCATTGGGACTTGGCCGGGCCATGTGCAAACCCAAACCATTCAACAGTGCTGGAGAGTAGATAGTATTTACCTCAATAATGGTAGTCTCTTTTCGCTTCTTTTTAACCCTCAACTCAGATGACGGGTCTAAGCCGACACCCACGATGGAGACACAGCCGGTGTTCGACGGGGACGGTAAGCTCTGGTGTTAACTTCCGACTCACACTCCCCCACCCATGTTCAGATTTGGGAGAGGTAGGTCTTTCCTTCGGATGTTTGCTTAAGCTTTATTAGTATTATTTTCTCCTTTTAAATTTTAATTTCTTCCAGTTTAAGCTGGGTTGTTTTAACCTTTTAAAAAATGCAAACCCTCCCAGGAACTGGTACACTCTCCACTTCTGGAAAGGCCCTCTGTCCTTGCCAGGCTTCCTGCCGGGCTGCGGCCGTCCAGCAATAACACAGCCTGGGCTGAGGAGCCACAGCCGAGAGAGACAGTCAGGCTGGCATCGTCCCTCTGGTGAATGAGCCAGCACGGAGACGCTGCTGCTCTACGCCCGGCTTTGCGCTGGGCCTCGGGGGGGGGGGGGGTGATGGAGAAATAGACAAGATGAAGCCCTTTCTCTAAAGACAGCAGCAACCCCCGGAGAGCTTTATGTGCTAAACTATATGGTCGCAGTTGTTATTGTTGTAGAAATTGATGGAAGAAAGAGATCACCATGGTCTGGGGAAAGATTCTGTGAGGAGGTGGGTGGGATTTGAGCCTGACCTTGAGAGTGGGGGGAGAGAATTAGGGCATTCCAAGCAGGGGGACTGGCACTGGTTGAGGGGGACAGATATTGTGGGGATGGGCAGGGGTAGTAAGGAGAATAGCAGGAAAGAGACAGGTTAGTGGAACTGGTTTGGTTAAGTCATAGGGACCTTGAGAATTGAGTTAAGACATCTGGGAAAGGAGGCATTCTAACTGAAGAGAAATAGTGCTGGCTGGTGGCAAAATAGAGACTGGATACCCCCAGGGATCAGGAATGTTCAGGAGAAGTTTGGGGTGCAGAGGCTGGCCTCGGTTTGAGTGTGAGGTGCTCAGGGCCTGTATTCTTTAGGGTGCTTCGCTAAGTACTCCAGGCTCCCATGAGGAGGAGCAGGAAGCTTGGCACAGTGCCAAGTCTGACAACCAGGTTCAGCTCTTGGTGCAATATACAGCACCCTTTCAAGCAGCTTTTAGCCAAGGGTGTCCAGGCTGATCATGAGACTGGACCATCACACAGAGGGATAAAAAGAAATCATGCCACTATTTGGTACTGTGGCTGAAGAGTCCCTAGCACAGTCTCAGCTGTATGTAAAGAAATTGAAATGTGAGTTATCCTTTATAACTGATCATTTAGTGGGATATATGTGTGCTCATGCCCAGAAGTTCACATGCTTCTGTGATCCACAAAGGTCCTTTATCATTGGAAAGTCTGGGACCCTGGATAGGGGAAGGAGTTGGGAGGGGAATGGAAACCACACCAGCTTAGGAGACCTCCCCAATACCCGGCACTGAAGACCTTGTCACTCTACAGTATGTTTGGGGTCATCCTGGATTCCCATACCACCTGTCCACTGGGTCACCCAAGCCCTGGGGGGCCTAGGAGCACCCCAGTGCTCTCTGAGTGGAGGTCAGCCCCTGTTCAACGAGAAACCGTTGGAGAGAGCAGTGACCGCACATCAGAGCCCTTACTCTCTTTCCCACATGCAGCAGAGTCTCAGCACCTAAAATCTGTTGTGGCCCAACTGTTTCCTCCAAAATGGTCTTTGTGGTTTCTTTGGCATTCATCTGTTGATTCACCCCTTTAAATTCTTCCAGGGAAGCAGCTGAGAGAGACTTGGTTTGGCCCATGTTCCTCACCTCCTGGGATAATATTTTTATTCCTGGATGGAGTGGCTCAGCGCTTCCGGACTCTGACCACTCTCCCTCCCGGAATAGGAGACCCTCCTTGGCTCCTATCAACTGATAGGGAGAGGACCTTCCATTGTGAGGGAGGGAGAGGCTTGGGGGCAAAATGGAGATGAGGCAGACAGTCAAGCCTCGATGCCTCAGGCTTTAAAAAAGTCTGAGGGTGACATTCCAATGTCTAGGGTGACACTCCAATGTCTGTGCTCTCTGTGCTCAGACTTTGTGTTCTCTCTCTTTTTCCAGAAATCACAGCCCCCACTCTATGGATTAAGCACTTGGTAATCAAGGACTCCAAACTGAACAACACCAATGTAAGAAATTCAGGTAAGTAGCCTGTCTTGGATTATGTACTTACCTGATCATGGTTGCCCACAGCTACCCCATGACTACCTACAGTGTGGGCTTGTGCAAGTTTTTAACCTGTCTGGGTCCTCAGTTTCTGTAGCTGTACAATGAGATGAAATGAGTTAATCCCTTCCAACTTTAATTGTCTTGAATTATTATCTGAGGGATCATCTTTCATGAGTAGTTGACACTTTCAGCTAAAAAAAAAACCCTTTTGGCTCTGTTTCAGTATTTTTAACTGACTTTCTATATTTATAAGAAGAATCGTTGGGCATAGAATAGTTGGTCTTCAAGCCTCAAGAGCCATGGTTGTGTGTGTTTTTAAGGCTCTCAATAGGTGCTCAATGACATACCTTTTCTAGTCTGATCTTTTGAGGATCTTGTGAGAGGTCAGGTTTTAGTACTGGCTGAACTCCTTGTAGAAAGGTGATTATTTTCGAAGAATGGTTAGATTTGTAGGGTTCATTTACCATCAGTGAAGACCAAAGTCAATGCAATTTATTTACCATCAATACAGACCAGATGTTCACCAACAAAAAATGTATTAATAGACCCAACCTGTAGCTCTATTAAGGAGAAATCATTCTTCTTTCTGTCTAAGGCTTTATTGTGAGAAACGCCACCAGGCGTAATTTGTGCCTAGTAGTTGAATTCAGCCATATCATCTTTTCCTTGTAGACAGTAAGGGATAGAAACAAAAGATACACCCCTTTCAAGTGGCAGACAGAGTTTTACATGGCCAGTAGGTCATGAGCATGCTGTCCTTGGCCCTTTAGCTCTGTCCCAAAAGCGGTAGGTAGTGTGGGGACTAGCATGCATGGAGTGAGTCAGACTACAAGGTGAACCCATGAAGCATCGGTTGATACCTCTGTTACTTGGGTGGGCCAGTACCTCAGCACGTGTCTGGTTCCCTGTTTGATAAAAGCCAGAGGAGCTGTGGGGTGGTGCATGGGAAGGAGACCATATGAACTCCCCTGGGTCAGATTCTTTGATAAAACAGAACTGTGGTTAAAGCCCAGGCTTTGGGATCAGTGAAATCCGGGTTCGCTTTTTGGCTCCAATGCTTAGTGAGTGACCCAGCCAAGTCAAATAATCCCCCTGAGCCTCAGTTCTCATCTGGGATCATGATCCCTCCCTCACAGGACTGTGGTTAAAGGTTAACTGAGTTCATGTCTGTAGGATAGTTAACTGATGCCTGACTAAGCGATAAATAGTAAGTGCATGATGAATCTTAAGTGTTTGTATTTGTTATTATCATCATTATTGGCAGGAAAAAATGGGAAGATTAATGATGATGCTTGTAGTGAGAACTCTTCCATCAGGAGAGAATCTGTGATTGTCACCTGAGGTGAAAGCATCTATTAGGAGGCTTCTACAATACTTAGAATCTTCTCCACTTCCCCCTCATGGTCAGGCAAATATTGTAAGTCAAAGAGAAATGGTTCTGGTGCTTGTGGTGCCTGGAAGTGACATCTGCAAGTGGTCTCCCCAGCCCCTGAGCCTCCTGCCGATCTGCAAAGCCCAGTACATGGCTTACTTCTGTGACTAAGTGGCCAATAGGAAGGTGTGCTCTCTCTGAAATTATACAGCACCTCTTGCCTGGAATACTCGTTCGACATTTAGCAATTGCTTCCTGCTTCATTTTTAGTCACAAGTGGTCAATTTTTCTTCCTGGGTTAGAAACTCTGAGGACAAGGGCTTTGCTGACTGTCTGTCTACTCTAGAATCTAGCTCTTGGTGTTTGACTGCTCCAGGGAAGGATGGCAGAGGAGAAATTATCCTCCTCGGCAAAATCAGAATCATGGCTGTCATCACAGCTCATCCGAGGCAAGCTCTGGAGATCTTCACGTGCGCCACCTCCTCTGAGCCTTACCATTACCCTGGGAGATGTGTTGTTACTGTCCCCATCTTACAGACGAAGGGTCAGTGGCAGAGAGAGGATCTAACTTGTCCTGAGTCCCAGCTATTAAATGGTGGGGCTGGAGGAAACCACAGATCCTTGGGAACAGAGCATTGGTCTTCTTGAGTTGCAGTCTCTGCATGTGGTGTAATGGCAATGTCCAGTTAGCTGATGCTGTTGCTTCCACTGAGCTCTGCTTTCCGTTTCTACTCCTATATAGTTTCCAGTTGGATGAGTATGAGGTCACATTGAGAAATGATTTCTGGGTAGGTATAAGCACCTTCTTTTGTCAGAGTGACCCAGCCATGTTTCATTGTCCCAGGTTGGCCCCAGTTCTGTCTGTGAGGTTAGTGGAAAGCACAGGGTGTTGGGGGAGATATCAAAGCTATAGCTATTCTTGATGAAGTATCTACATATTGAGTTAACCACTTTTCAGATGATCGCCCGTGGTCTGAGGAGAAGTCAGATACACTTTGAGGATAGCTCGTGTCTGGGCAGCCGGCTCTGGCATGGACCAGAACTTCTGGGTCCAGCCCCTGAGAGTTTCCCATTAGAGTTTGCTGAAAAATTCTGGGACGCAGAGCTGACTTGGTGGGAGCTCTTCTTCTCACTCTCTGTCTCAGAGGCAGAGAAGCCATCCAGTTTCTTTTACGCCCTGAGCATCCTTCTTTCACACTCAGACCCATTGACGCCAGGTTTGTTTTCTGGCCTGGGGACTGTTGACGTTGGAGAGGTTCCACTGGGCAGCTGAAGTTTTGCAACAACATGACACGGATGCCTGCAGGCTGATCCTGTCTCCTTCACTGCTCCTGATGTCTGGGTCCTTACTTTTAAGACTTCGTCAAGTGTTCACCATGGTCAGCGTCGCCTTTTGAGTACTTGGTAGGTTCAGCATTGACAAGTTTGCCTCACTGGACTTCTCTTTGATTCTTAGACCGGCAGTTCCTGCATTTAGGAAGCCCACATACCCAGTCAGCTAACACCTGGGACTCGAGAGTGGGCCTCTCCCCATGCATGAGTGTCGGCCAGAGACTCTGTTCTGCTTTTGAGACAGTATGAACTCTTGCTGAGTTTTTTGTTTTGGGGGTTAGCTACCAAGGAATTTCTTAATATAGCTAGAATTTAAACAATATTTAAAAGTCACTTACATTTCATAGAAGAGAGTGGAGAGATTAAAGAAATGACAAAAACTAGGCTTCACCTCATTCTTCATCCAATGTCCCACTGCTTCTAATTTTACTGTTCGTGGATACTTGCCTTTGGCTGTGATTTATAAAAGTCTTTTCTTTCTTCTCCTTCTCCTTTTGTATGACAAAGTCTGTTCTCTCCTCTGGGAAAGTACTTTCTTTCTCTCAGGAAGAATGGTCCTGTGAGCCAGAACCCTTCCCATGGCAATCCCCTCAAGGCACCGAGGCCTCTTCCCTTGGTCCCAGACCCAGAGGCTGACTCCTGCGGCCTCAGGTGGCATCATCTTTCTCCACCTCCTTCTCCCCTTTATCTCCGTCTTCTCTAGTTAACTTCTTTCATGATCTGATCTGGGACCTCAAGAAGGCCTGGGAAGCTAGCCCTCTGGTTAAATCAAAAGAGACCCTATCTTTCCTTTCCGCTTCTTTGCCCAGCAAACCTGTGCAGCAGCTTCTGGTGACTATCCCGACACAGCCACCAATGGGGACACAGGTAGAAATGCATTTCTTAAAAGTTATGCCTGAAAAATGGCTCCCCTCTCTCTTTGTACATGAGTGAGTTTGCCTAACTCCCCACCCATGGCACAGCACAGCTGTCTGCAGCATCCTGCCCTGATCTGCCCATATGAAGAGCACCACTCCTCCAGGCCTGCTTTTGGCCCCTTTGACTGCATTTGGATCATTTCCCCTTCAGCCAGGAAGTGCCTGCCTGGAGAACCGCTGCTATGATTGGGCTTGGGGGTCACTGAGGCAACGACACCTCCTGGCTGATTCCCCTACCCCCAAACCCCAGCACTCTCAGCCTGCCCAGAAACCGCGGGGTGATGTAATGACCTGAGGCCTGGAAAAATAAACAGCTCTCAGGGAAACCAGAGGTAGCCATCGTAAGCAAATACCCCACAGCCACCTGGAGCCTCGCACATGACGTGACTGGGAGGAAGAATGAGTAATCCACTAATGTTAGTAGCCGCGGATGGGTCTGGACCTGTGTGCATTCACAATGTCTATGTAAAAGCAGACCCTTGATGTTCTATAACTGGCCTTTTGGAGTTCTGCCCATCTGTCTTATGCAGGTGTTTCGGTCAGTAGAATAGAGCTGGGGACGGGCGATCATACGGCTTTCTCTGCGGCAACAAAGGCCTTTCTCAAGTTTGCTCTTTGCAGAGAAGAGCCATAAACATGTTTGGAAGCCCCAGAGAGCCTAGCCCCCCAGTCCATTTTTACCTTACTTTAAAACTAGCTTTGTTTTTGGCTGCCTTGGGCTTCCAACCCCACGTTGTTTACTTGCAACACAGAGGCGCAGTGGTGTGGGCTGTGGGGGTGTGATCCAGCCCCTGGAACGTGCTCAGCCAGCAAAGGTTTTGTTTTTTCTGTAGGTGAGTTTGTTTGCTTTTTAGGGTTGATAGCAAAATCATGTGTCCCTGTGTTTTTCTTTTGGTCTCTGTTGATAAAAAAAACGGAAATCAAAGGTCCTGCCAAGGTATTGTAATTGATTCCTTCCAATTTGCTAGAAATCAATTCTGGTCTCTGCTTTGATCTGAGGGTCCTCATCCTATGTTTATTTGTAAAATGGCTTTGGAAGTAGGAGGGTATAGATTTCATAAACACACTTGCACATGTGGCATTAGTGTTTCGGGGGATGAAGAGTGAAGTTATGGTACTTTATTTTGACAAATTAAAAAAAAAATCTCTCTCCCATCTCCTCCCTTGGCCTGTGCCCCCTGCTTCCTTCTTGCCTGAATTTTTATTTACTAGCTCTTGTCCTTAAAGGACAGTTTTTCAGGTCAAGGTCAACGAGTTACTGAGAAAAACTAGAAAGAAGACAGCTTGCCACTTCTCATTGCAAAACCACTGTGAAGCATTTCATTTTCTCTTTGGTGGAAGGGTCATCTGAGCTCACTAAGTGGCATGAGTCAGGAGAGACAGAGCCTTTGCTAAAATCTGAGGGATGTGAGTCAGTGACGCTTTGGGGGAAAAGTTCTTTTTTAAGGTGCTTGTAGGCTATATTGAGACAATCCATCCTAGAAGAAATATCTCTGGTAGAATTTATATCTTGTTTTCTTTCACTCCTCAGTTTCTGTCTGTGTGGGAAGGAGAGGTCACAGCAGTGTGCCACGCATGGCCATTTGAGCTTCCTCAGAGAGAAATCCTTCATGCGGGCTGGTTGGGTTGCCATTTTCCCTTACCCCTCCTCACCTGTAATGCTCAGTCCAGCCACAAGCCCGGTGGACAGAGCCCACTGCAGATGCCATGGGAAAAGAGCTCTCAGCCAGCATCAGCATGTGGGATGGGCTGTGTTAATTTGGTCCTACAGATGGGACCGTGGAGCCATTGCAGGCTGGGTCCCCCCAGCAGGAGCGTGGGGAGAAGTCCAAGGAACAGGGGAGAACCTGAAGGCCCCAGCAGCCTTGCCCTGCAGTCAGGCCCTCCCTGATGCTTGGGGGCCCCTGCACTGTGGGGACCACACCTGACACACTCTGACTGGAAGACCGACGGCCCAAGAGTGGTCTCATCTAGCGCCACTGCAGCATTTTAAATAAGGGAAAGGAGCTCAGACTAATTAAGGGCCTTGTTCAGGGTCACAGGCCCATCAACAGCTATTATGTGTCACATCCTCCACATGGTGCTGAGGGGCCCACGGAAGAAGGACAAGGCCCATCTCAGGAAGGCGCTGACCGCTGGGCGGTGGTGTGACTGAGGGAGGGTGCAGTCCCCCCCGTGGGGGAGTTATTTTACCACAGGCGTTGTTTTGAATTGCTGGCATGGTGATCATAAAAAGCGACTGGTTCTCAGTTATATTATTCTTTGAGTTTACCTACAGTGTGTCCCTTAGTTGCCTGCCCCTGGAACAGGCTGTTCCCACTGCTGCCTGTGGTCAGCCCCTGCAGTCCAGTTAGGGAGACCAGTCATTCACAGGGATGGGTCCGGAAGTCTGGGTTTACTCCACATTTGCTGAGGACACTGCTCCTTAGACCAGCTAATAATCTACCATTTATCAACTTACTCTGGTGCCAGGTTAAGTGCTTTCTACACACACTATTGCATTTAATCATCACAATGACCCAGTAAGGCGTGTGCTATTGTTACTCTGCTTATTCAGGTAAGAAGCCAGGGGCTTAGAGAGCTTAGTAAACTGCCCAAGGTCACAGAGCTAACAAGTGGTAGAGACTGAGTCATCTGACCCCAAAGCCCATGTCCGGGCCACCGTGCTGTGCTGCCTTCATTCCAGCTGTTGTTGACTCAGCCTTCCACAGGCAGGCCTGGGTGGCATGTATGGGACCAGGGGAACAGGCGCTTCTTCTTGCTTTCAGCCTTGCAAGGAAACTGGATAACCCCACCTACCCCCATTCTGTCCCTGGAACCTCTTCCCTCTGCCTGCCCTGAGCTTCCTCTGGCATTTGGAAACAGCCTTCCCCCTGAGCTTTCATACCACTCTCTCCTCTTTCGGGCCGGAGCTGAAGAAATCTCTTCTCTCAGCCGATGAGTTCGTCAGAAGTGTGGCCCTCCTCGAGGGAAGTGGCCCAAGATTCCGTGTCGTATGTTAAGATTGGGGGATGATGTTATCTTTTGCATTTCATTTGGCTGCCTACTTTATGGGGAAAAGGGCGTTCAGAGTAAATGAGACAGGGGAAACTTGTTCCCATAGAAGAGGTAGCTGTTTTAAACATGTGCACACTCTGCTCCTACGCTCCCGCCCCACCACTGCCTCGCACACACCTGAGCAGGATTTCAGGGGTTGGCTTTGTTCTCCGTCAGTGCGTCTGCTCCTTCCCGGCCCTGGCAGGGCCTCTGCTGTAGGCCTCTCCTTTTCTAGGCCTGCGTCTGCCCTCTCTTCCAAAGGGAGCCCTGGGCAGTGTTTCTATGCATTTCCCTTCTCTCTGTGGGCTTCTTGGAGTCCCCGGATGACTCTGAGGCTCAGGAGCTGGCGATGGCTCGGTGCTGGATGTGATGGAAAGCCCATGGTGGAAGGGCAGAACCAGCCCAGCAAGTGGTGCCTGGAAAATAGGTCCTCCGGGGCCACTTAGCCCCTCCTATGAAAAAGTGCAAAGTCCACAAGTAAGAAAAATAACTTCTTCACAGAGTTGGCTTGAAACCTTAAGTGCTAAAATGCTGTGTGGTTAAGTAAACAGAAAGCCCTGCTCAGGGATGTACCATAATCCCTCCCAAAGACTATGGTCTCCAGGAGCATGTGTTTCCTCGGAGACCACATCTGTAGGACCTTGGCGGGCCCTTCCAGAACAGGAGTCTGTGCCTTCAAACTGGTCCTACCCTCCTGAGTCTGCTGTCCCTTCCTCCGCCCGCCCTCCTCCGCCCACCCCGACAGCACGCCCACAAGCCAACCCAGGGAATCTGGGTTCTTGTACCTCTGGAATTTCATGTTGTGATTTAGGGAAGGTGGTTTTTAACACACAGTTTGTCATTTGGGGTTATCATTCAGCATTTCATGCACTTTTGACGAGGCTAAGCGGGTGTAAGGTATTTGAAGGGTCTCAGGGTAATTGTAGGCAAAACAATGCTAGTGTTTTCCTGAATATTCTTGGCCTAGAGGGATGGTTCCTTTTGCAATGAAACATAAATAAGCTCTCTCGTTTTTCAAGTGGGTAACCTTTTATTGATTTTTTTCCCTTAAGAAAATTCAGAACTTGATAGTCTGAGAGTTGAGTGTATTATTTCCCAGGATGAGTCAAAGGGACAGATAAATTCTGTTCGCAGCCTCTGTGGTCTCATTCCCACTGTTTGGCAATTACTCAGCAGTGGGTGGTCCCATCTCTGAAGGGTCAGGCTAGCACAGAATTCTGTGGCTGGGCATGGCCTCGCAGGATTCAAGCAATGGAGGGGTTCTTGGACTAAATACTCTGTATGGATCCTTTAACCCCCTGAGTCCATTGTTCTGTGAATAAGGAGCTGGGGACCAAGGATGGATGTGGTGAAGGATCAGCGAGGGTGTGACAGAATCCTGCTCTCAGGAGCTTACTGTCAGGTCAAGTCACAGTACCAAGGGCAAGGCAGGCCCAAGGAGATAACCTTAGACTCAGTGCAGGAAGACTTCGCTTGGGGTTGGAGGGAGGCTGGAATGAGGGTAGGTTAAGATCCTGTGGCACATTCTTTCTTCTTGCTACATTTGACAAAATTTTCCTGACCTCTCCAGAGCCCAACATGGTGCCAGCACACACCCAGTACCAGCCTGTGTGAGAGCTGGGCCCACGAAGGCCCCTGACCTCCTCTGCATGCTCCCTGTGGGTCCTCATCTCTGTGTTTCTCAGGGTCCCGGGTTAGGTCTAAGGCTCAGGAATACCCTTCTCTCTGGAAAGACTGCACTGCTCAGGGAGGCATCTTCCCAATTCGTCTCTATGGCCAGTGATTCTTCTCGGTCCTTCTGGGTATGGTTTTCTATCAGATTTGGCTTTTTTTCTCGCTCTCAGTTTTCCTGTGGACTTTGTGGCAGGCAGTTGTGTGTGTCAGCTTGGCCAGGCCACAGCACCCACCCAGTTTGGTCAGACACAACTCCAGGTGTGGCTGTGAAGGTATTTTTTAGATATGATCAACATTTGAAATCAGTTAAGTAAAGCAGATGATCCTCCCTCTGGAACGTGGGTGAGACTCATCCAATCAGTTCAAGAGCAAAAACTGAAATTTGCTGCAGGACTTCTGTCTCCAGACTCTCAAATAGAAATCCTGCCTGAGCTTCCAGATTTCAGACTTGAGCCAATTCCTTCAAATCAATCAATCAATCTCTTTGCATATATATGATAAATATATATATATATCTTTCACTAGTTCCGTTTCTTTAGAGAACCCTAACTGCTACTGACTTTCTCTGACTGCTGCCTTCTCTCTCCACTCATCTCTCTTTTTTAAAAAATATATAGTCTTTATTATATTTTTTTCTCCACTCATCTCTTCACTGCCTCCATCACCGTGAGGTTCCCCGGCTAGGTCCAGAGTCCACTACGTGCCTGGCTTACCTGCACCTGTTGACTCAGGTGTGGGGTCGCTCAGCACCTCGGCTTTCCTATCTGCTCAGTCCTTCCGCAGCTCCTCCTCTGGAGGGTGGCAGCCCGAAAGAACGATAAGCCCAAGGACCTGGAGCTAGAATCTTCTAACATTTCTGTTTGTTGGCCATCTTGTTTTTAAAAAGTAAAGAAGAGACAAAGGAAGAGATGATAAAGGAGAAAAGGTTCCCAGAACAAAAGGATAAACCCTGGGCTAAAATCAAGGTTGGGGATTAGTTGAGGATTTAGGCCCTCCACGCCCCCCTTGGCTCCTAATTACCATGAGTAACTGAGAGGTTTGGAGGCCTGGGCTTGCTGGAGCAGACAGTGCTGTTCTCCATGCTTATCCTGTCTTGGCTGGACACATGAGAACTTGTGCCCTGGGCCTGTAGACGGGGTTTATGTTCGTGCAGTTCAGCCCGGTCTTTCTCTTTGCCGCCCCCCTCCCCGCCCACTCCTGCGCCACTTCAGCCCTGCTTTGCCCTCTTGCTCCATGTTGTTGCTGGTACAGATGGAGGCATGTTTTCTGGTGGCTAGGGCCGGACTGTGTTCCCATTTCTCTCACAAGGTGCTCTTCTGTTGTATTTCTTCCTTTGCGCAGTCAGAGATTTGTGAGTGAGATTTAAACTGCCCCTTGCCAGGTGGGAGTGGCCATCCCAGGTTAGGATTGTAGGGGCAGGTGTGCATGAGTGTACAGGAATGTGTGGTCAGGTGTTCCCATGCTTCCTGGACGGCTCTGATTGCTCTCTTTCCCCTGCTGTTTACGTCTTTCAAGTGTTTACAGCTAGTCCTGGCCCATTCTCTTGGTTATCAGGCCAGACCTTCTAATCTTGTCATTCTTCCTGGAATTCTCCTAAGCAGAGATCAAATGTTTTAGAACCTTCAGTATATGCGCACTTCAGGGGAGCTCCCTCTGTGACCCCAAGGTCAAGAAGAGACCCTTGAAATGGATTCCTTGCTTTGCATTCTGGAAGGTGATTTCTTGGGATCTAGAAAAGCTGCCAGTTAAAAATTGTAAGATTCTTTGGGTGGGGACTCAGAAAGGTAGGAGGTGACAATGGCTCCAAGGATGGAACTGGCTTCTGGGTCCTCAGATTCAGAATAAGCTTATGCTCCGTGTGTGTGTGTGTTTTGTGCCATTGAATCAGCTCTGACTCCTCGTGACCTTATGAATGAGATGTCTTGTCTTCACAGCCCTGCTCAGCTCCTGTGGACTCATGCCTAGGGCTTATTTTATGGAGTCAATAACTCATTTTGGTCTTCCTCTTTTCCTGCTGCCTTCTATTTTTCCCAGCATTGTTGTCTTTTCCAAGAAAAACTTACCATCACATGATGTGTCCAAAGCAGGACAACTTCAGTTTTGCCATTTTTCCTCCAGGGATGTTTCAGTCTTACTTTGCTCTAGGAGCCACCTGTTTATCTTTCTGGTGGTCCAGTGTATCCATAAAGCTAAGCATATTTCTAATGAATCCATTTCCCCCCATCAGCCTTCTTCTCTGTCCAACTTTCTCATCTGTGCATAGTAATTGGGAGCACAAGGGTGTGGGTGATCTTAGCCTTGGTCTCTAATGACACATCTTTGCCCTTGATGGTCTTTCCAAATTCTTCCATTCCTCCTTGCTACACAGTGGTGAGTATTTGCATGACCTCTGGAGAAGCACTGCAGGGACAACTGGTTGATTGCTTGATTGGCTGAAGGGTCTGAGATAGCTACAAACATACGGGGTAAACTGATTAAGAGTTGAGCAAGTCTAGATGTTTCAGTTATCTATTGCTATTTAACAAACCACTACAACACTTAATGGCTTAAAGAAAAATGATATATTCTTCTTAATGTTTCTGTGGGTTGACTGGGCAGTTCCTTGATTGGTTCTACCTGAACTCACTCCTGGATTCATCCAGCAGGAGGGTCATCTGGTCTGGAATGTTCAAGATTACCTCACTCACATACCTGGCGACTGGTACTGGCTGTGGGCTGAGCCCGTTCGGTTCTCTTGTGTGTAGCTTTTCCTCCACCAGTGGGCTAGACTGGCTTCCTTAGGGGGCGGTCTTGAGGTGGCTCCCAAGAAAGTGAAGGTGGAAGCTTCAAGGCCTCCTAAAGCTCAGGACTGAAGGTCCCATGGGGGCAGAGGTGTCTGCCCCTTCCACTGGGCAAAGCAAGTCAGAATCAACAGATATGGAGGGGTCCACACCAGGGCGTGGATACTAGGAAGTGCAATTCACTGGGACCATTTTGTAACGATCTGCCGCACCCAAGTCAAAGGAAAATACAGGTTACAATAGAAATCAAAGCAGTCTATCTATGGCAGCTAGAGACCATAGTGCAGGGGTAAGGAGCACAGCCCAGACTGGGACCCAGCTCTGCCACTTCCTAGTTGTATGACATCGAGAAAATCACACAGCCAGACTGTGTTCCTGGGTCCTTCTCTACTCAGTGAGGATGATGATAACAGCAGTCTTAAAGGCTTGTGACGAGTTGAGAAGAGAGTTACTACAAGTGAAGTATTAACACCAAGCTGGGCACACCATAAACACTCAGATAGATGTTAACTATTACTATTCATTTTACTCTTCTGTAATGGCAGAGGAGGGACAAATTTGGCTTTAAGTTTTTCAGGTCCAAGGCAAAGAGGAAAAAATACTCGGGTAGAAGCTTTGTAGTGTGCTTAAGCTGGAAAAAAAATAGTTTCAGAAGAAGCTGCTCTGTGTAGAATGAACAAGTATGTGTTTTGACACACTTCATTTTGAATGCAGCAATTTGAGATTGCAAAGTTACTGACCTGGAAAAGTGTCACACTATAAAAATAAATATATTTTTCCATGAGAGCAAATGATTACAGGCAGGACTGTCTAGGGATTAGCAAGAGAGGCGTCTGGGCTGGAACCCCAGCCCTCCGCTTTGTAGCCTGAGGGAACCTGGGGAAATTCATGGCCCTCTCCAGCACTCATCCCCCTTGTGCACCAAACAGGCATAACCATAGTGTCCACCTTACACAGATGAAGAGACCAGGCAAGTAAAGCCCTTGGTCTATCACCTGGCACATGCTACTCAATGAGTATTTGCTTTGACTAGTATTAGTTTAAAGATGGTTTCAAGGGAGATTTTTTTCTCTGCTAGAAGTCACTCTCTGTGTACTCTTCATCAACTGCTAGTGCTATTATTATAAGCCTTTCCCATCTCTCTCTTAGAGGGGCACCTGGACTTGTAGGAACTATCGTGAAGTGATAAGCAAGCAAGCAAGCAAAGTAATCAAAGGGCAGTGAACCCTGCATTTGGCCTTCTCTCTAAATTCCATGCTAGCCCCCATTTTTCAAATTTAGCGAGCTTTTTCAACTGTATGGTTTTTGCCCTCCACTGAACTTGGTGCAGCCTCTATGGAAGCTGGCTATAGGCGTTTCAGCACAGCCTTCAAGGCCTTCCAGAAATATCTCGATAGCCCCCAAACCACAGCTCCCACTTCTTTTCAGATGGCTCCTGTCCACATTGCCACAGCTTCAGGGTCCCCAGTGATGTGAAGCCAGGTTCATCATTCACTCTGCCCCTGGGGAAGCTCCTGCCCTGCCTCCTTGCGTCTGGCTTTCAGTCTGATTTATGGCTTTAGTATGTTGGATGGGGGAATCTTAATTTAAAGCCTCTGCCAGAGGTTGCTGCACAAACATGGTGCCAGTCAAAAGCTGTTTTCCTTTGGTTTTGCTCCTCTGTCGCCTTTCCTGTGGCATGAAATATGAGGTAGGAAAATGAGGCTACCAGAATGGGGGTGGGGAGCTGTTGAAAAACTCTTACGTGATCCCCCGGCCGGTGCCAGGGCTCCAGCCCAGCCAGGGACTCAAGTGAAACCGGTGGCTCGTCAAGCCAGGTTCACCCATCGGTTTACATCTCTTCCCTAAGCTGCTTCTGGAGGCTTTTCTGTGGGGTAGCACCAATCGGGCTCAGAATCCCTGGTCTAATGCCCGTCAGCTGTTAAAAACTCCTGTTCCTTTAGCCAAGGACATTCTGCTTAGCTCTGCTGTGTTTGCACTATGAAGACAGCAGTAGGTTTTTCACTTTGCAAATTCAAAATTCTGTTTTGCTAGTGAGTGTGCGATGCACACCTGTCTCCTCAGACCCCCAGACATTCACATGCTCCTCAGGAAATGTTCCCTCCTCCCGGGGTGAGACTCCCTTCCCAGCAGTTTTCCTCGGAGTGAGATCATCCTTCCCCCGTTATCTGGCAGCTCTCTAGGTCAGGGTCCAGCTGCTCTGCCTCTCTGTGCGCGACCAGTCTAAACATCGGTGCCGTTCACGTGTGGAACCTTCCCAGAGCCATCCTTGCAAAGGGGTTAGCTCCTTTAGGGTTGAGTTTCTGTTATTTTGACCATCTGTCCTGTGGGGCCGTGAGTAGCATGAGTCTCCAGGTGGCTGATACCAAATTGCTGGCCCTAGGAATGGTATTTTTGTAAGACGTCCTAAGAATTTCATGGCATGCCCAAGACTGTGTTCCTGCCATCTTCTTCAAGAGGAAAGTTCCAGGATAATACTCATGAAAAAAGTAATAAGGTAAACAAACAAATAAATAAGTAGATTAAAAAGCAGTTGTACAGGTGTATGACATGATCTCTTTTACTGTAAAAATATAAGTGGGTGCATGCACACGCATTCGCTTGTGTATATGCATAAGGAAAGATGCATTTAACTAATGGGATTGTGGGCTTTAAAAAATTTCTTTACAACAAGAAAAGAAACCGGATGTTATTTATTTTTAATAACTACAAGACAAAACACAGCTGAGCCACAATAACAAACAAACAAAAACAAGAAAGGGAAGTCAGGCAGGTTGACTGGTTGACTGAATAGGATTCTTAGGTCAGCGGCTGTGGGTTGGGGTGGGATGTGAGGTCCCCTGATCTGGCCCTGCTTGTTCACAGAGCTCCACACACTGCCTCAGCCTGGGCCTGGCTCTGGGGAAACCACGTGTGGCTGTTCAGACATGTCCACCTGTTTCCCGAGGCCACTGAGTACAGACACCTCCCTGTGGGCCTGTTTCTCTCTCCCATTGGCTGGAAGCAGTGTTATGTAATAGAATCAAGTCTGTCTATTCAGCTTACTTTGGCCAGCCTCGTTGGAGGCTGCGAAGTAGTGGGGTTGGGCCTTGTGTCCGCTCCTCTTGGGTGCTGAGCATGGCTCCCCCTGAGACTGGCAGCCCGTGGCTCCTTCCTGCTGTGTCTGGACTTGGGAGAGTGTCCACACACGGGCATTCCTGCGTCAGCTCGTCAGCTGATCAGCTCCCAGGGCTTGCGGAATCAGGCTCTGGCACCCACCTCTCCCAGAGCCAGCAGACAGTGCATCAGCAGGAATCACTCTGAAAACAGTCAGGAAATCCACACCCCTACCCCTCACCCACTGCACGGCTGCCCACATAGCAATGCTGTTGAGCCCTGGCAGTGGACAGGGCCACAGCGCCTCCGGTGGGCTGGTGTGGGAGATACAGCCAAGCCATCAGTTCCTTGGCACTAGGCTGGGTCTTTGCACTGAAGGCACCGATGATGTCACAGAAGTGATAGTCACCACAGTCTGTGTCTTCCTTTGCAGAGAAAGTCCACTCATGTGACCAGGAGAGGCAGAGTGCCCTGGAAGAGGCCCGACAGAATCCCCGAGAGGGCATTGTCATCCCAGAGTGCGCGCCCGGGGGGCTGTATAAGCCAGTGCAGTGCCACCAGTCCACTGGCTACTGCTGGTGTGTGCTGGTGGACACGGGGCGCCCGCTGCCTGGGACCTCCACACGGTAAGTCCCCCAAGCCAGTCCTGTCGATCAAGTGGATCCTGGGGCAAGGGTACCAGCTTGCTGTTGGGCTGGCCCCTGGCACCTCCCAGCTTCACTGTCCTGGAAGGTGGGAGTCAAGGCATTAGGAAAGCAGTGTTTCCATTTGTGGGCAGATAAGGTTCTGATAGAAAGATCTGCATCCTGGATGCTGGGTAACCTTGGAAAAGTAGGTAACCTCTCCGAGCTTCAGTTCACTGATGAGTGAGTTATCACCTTGCCTGAGTCACTGGGTTCTATGGATCAAAAAGATCCTTTGTGCAGACATAGGTGACATTACTATACTTCAGTGATTGAAAGGACATGCTGCATGACCCTGGCTGATGTGGCTCAGTTGGTTGGAGCATTGTCCTGTGGACTGAAAGGTCATGGGTTCGATTCCTGGTCTGGGCACATTCCTAGGTTGCAGGTTTGGTCCCTGGTGGGAGCATATATGAGAAGGCAGCTACTCAACATTTCTCTCTCTCTCTCTCTCTCTCTCCCCCCCCCTTTCCTTGCTCTCTAAAAGCAATGAAAAAAATGTACCCAAGTGAGGATTAAAAAAAAACAATAGTAAAGAAAGGACACGCCTAAACGTGTCTCAGTAATAATGTTGATGCTGCAGCTGCCTTGTCGCTGCCGGACAGTGCAGGAGGCATTGTGCCGCCAGCCCTGGGAGCCCTGGCCTTCATGACAACACGGATCATTGCTAACTGTAGTGGCCGAGTCCCCTCCTCACCCACTATCTCTCTCTTCCCAGCTATGTGATGCCCAGCTGTGAGAGCGACGCCCGGGCCAAGAGTGCGGAGGTAGATGACCCCTTCAAGGACAGGGAGCTGCCAGGTGGGAGATGACGCTGCTCCTTGAGGCACCTCACCTCTTCTGCCCCACCCCCCACCGCCTTGCACAAAGCTGCCCTCCTGAGGGTCTGTTTCCCTGTCTGTGAGGTGGAGCAGGAATCTGGATGGGGCCTCCCAGGAACGAGGAGCCAGAGCTGTGGGCTCTGCATCCAGCCTGGGATTTACCCCTAATGAGTCCCGTGCCCTCGAGCACACTCCTCCTCCTCCCCTTAGCTTCTCATCTTTAAAGCATAGTTGTTGCAATTCTACAATTCTTTCTCTATCTTATGGTGATTGGGACAATGTTCTGGGCGCTGTGAACCCTTTTTCCCAGGGCTGCCAAAAAAGAGATAGCTTACAGGGAGGGGCTGTCCTGGGAGCATGGGCAGGGTCTGTCACCTGCCCTGCCCAGTGCTTTTGCAATGATCACTGGTAGTCCAGGAATGTCACTGGGCTGTGACATAAGACACAAAGGCAGGAGGCCCAGGACCTCTAAGTGGCTTCTGTGCTGGGTTATCATTATATATAGTGTTCTCTTGCTAATGACTTACTAGAAGATTAGCAAATATTGGTGGCTTGAAACACTCTAGTTTTAATTAGCACACACTCAGACCAGGGCATGTGGGTGCTGGACCCACTTTTCCATCCCACATCAGGACTCCAAAGTGAAAGCTGAACACAGAGGGTCCTGAGAGTCAGTGGGTTTCCTAGTCAGGTGTGTAGAAATCACCGTTCTAACAACGGAGTCTGGAGGCCAGGGGGCCTCCTTCCAGCCATCTCCTCAGTGAGTGTGAACTGGGGTTCTGTGTGCCAGGCACATGACCGAATTGACATGAGGCTCACGTAGTGGAGGAGACAGAGACTATACACATAAAGGAATACAAACATATGTGGATAGTGGTGACGGGAACTCTGATGGGAAAGAGCAAGGTGCTCTGAGGAGGGCAGGGGGAGTCTACTTCAGAGTCCGAGCTTCTCTGAGAAGGCAGCATCTGACCACAGCCCCGGGGATTTGCAGAGAGGAGAGGATGAAAGAGCCGCTGCAGGGGAGGGCTGTGCAGGGAGTGTTGCGGGCCCATGGGGACTGGCAGTCATGAATTTACAGGGACACCCATCCATCCTGTTGTGTGGTGGTGTGCACACCAGCCCTACTGAGCTAGATGGGTGTCGACTTGGAAAGGGCATGTCTGTGGGAAGGTTCACTGTGCTCTGGGTCTGGCTGGAATAGTACAGTGGAGGAGGGAAGAACAAAGGATTTGAGAGCGTGTATAAGGGAGATTTGATCATCATTATCTAAGTTGAATGAGAAGTGAAACAAAAGGAGGAGGATCTTAGCTAGATAAACTGGTAGGTCTACTTGAATCAACTTTAACCAAAGGGGGTTCTCTCTGTCCCTTGTGCCCCTTCAGCACCTGGTCCTTCCCTGCAGAGACCACTGGGTCATGCTATACCAGAAATAGCTTGAGTTTCCCAGTAGACTGTGAACTTCATGAGGATAAGGGTCCTATAACCCTGTTATGTCCCTAACACTTAGCATAGTGCCTGAGTTGACACACAGCAAAAATTGGTGGAATGAAAAGAAATTGAAAGCATTATTATACCTCTGGTCTGACGGTCCTATGTGGGCAGCAGGTGGAGGAACTGTGGTTTAGGAGTCATCTCAGCAGTAAATGATTCCCAACATGGATTGGCTGGACAAGAAGGACCTGGATAGGTTTGGGAAATGGTGTTTGCTGAGGAAACTGTTCACTGGATTATTTACTTGGCATTGGCCTTCAAATCTCACCTTATTTTTCAGGCTGTCCAGAAGGGAAGAAAATGGAATTTATCACAAGCCTCCTGGATGCCCTCACCACCGACATGGTGCAGGCCATTAACTCAGCAGCGCCTACTGGAGGGGGGAGGTGAGAATGTGAGCAGGACTTGAGCCCGGTGGGGAGCGTGGGGCCCCTGACTTTTCAGATGCTGTGGATGCTGGGGCAGGGGGCTGGGGAGGGGTTGGGCAGGGCTGCAAGTCAGTCCTTTTCCTGAGACCACTTTGTCCCACCTTCCACCAAGAATCCCCCTGCCCCTCTCCCCTCCCTTTTCTTTGTTGCTTGACTCTGGCTCGTAGTTACCAGATTACAGGCAAGTTCAGGGATGTCTAGAGACTTCCACACTTCAGTCTCAGAGGTAGATAGGTAGGAGTGATAGTCTTCAGTGGCAGGAAGGGGGATGGCATATGATGGAAACAGGAAGGGCAGGGAGGGAGTGCTCTTCTCTTCTGAGGAGGGAGACATGTGAGAATTCCAAGTGGCTCTGGGCAGTGGGATTGGGTACTCCCATAGCCAAAAACAACTTAGTTTGGGAGCTGATATGCTGGCCGAGGCAGTCCTGACATGAAGCCACAATGCATGTGCTCCCCAATGACCAGCATCTGTGGCGCTCACTACTTTGGGCCCACCAGGTCGGTTGGTTGGCGCATGCACACATCCACCCATTTGCTCGGCACTTATTGGACACGCGCAGCATGCCAAGCACTGGGCTACAGACTGGGAATCCAGGGGTATGAAGCACGTCTCTGCCTTCAAGGAATGCAGCATAGTGGGGACACTAGGCCCTAGACAGATACTGACAGGCTGTGTGGTGGGTGCTAGAACAGAACAGAGAAGGCTTTGCTAACTTAGTCTGGAGGAGTCAGAGAAGGCTTCCTTGAGGCAGTGATAGATGAGCCAAGTTAGCCAGAAAAAGAAGGAAAGCCATCCCAGGAAAAAGGAAAGAGCACTGTGACCCCAAGAATGTGCATGTCTGTGTTCAGTGTGGCTGGGTGGGGTGGGTGGGGTAAGAGGGAAGAGCAGGCGATGAGAGTGTGCTAGAGGAGGCCGAGGAGGCAGGCAGGAGCCAGGTCTATAAAGGCCTGTGAGGGGTGCTTCCTGTTACGGAGGCACAGTGGGAGGGGTGGGCCAGTACCCGGGCGCCTACCGCAGTGCAGCGGAGAAGTACCGTGTGCTTGGCAGGGATGGGCAGCCCGCCTCTGAGCCTCTGTGGCTCACCAGGAAGAGGGGCTAGACCCCACACACCTGCTCAGAGGCAGAGCTGTCATCAACAAGGCAGAGTGCCGCCATGGTGACAGGCCCAGGCCTCCAGGCCCAGAGAAGCGCCCAAGTGCGGCGACGTCAGTGACGACCAACAGAACCGCAGGTGTGTGCCTCGGTGGGGGAACGAGGATGCAGACACAGCTGTCAGCGGTTCCGTATCTGGAGGAGGATGAAAGCAGCTGTCCTGAAAACCCAGTTTTATGTCACATCAAGCCCAGTGGGTGCCTTGTGGGTTCTACTCTTGGAAACTGCTTGTCCGGGGTGCTTGCTCTCAGCAGCCCTCCAGACCTGTGAGCTCCGGGGCTGGTTTCTGGCCCTGGCTCTGATTTTTCACCCCCTGTGGATGGGGCCAGGCCTCCCCCAGCAAAGCACAGCACAAAGTCAGGGAAGGTGGAGACAGGGGCGGACAGGTTGGCCGATGGGGGCATCCCCGGGTGCTCAGTGACGGGCACCTCAAATAAATAGGGCTGTGTTTGGATCTCCAAGAAGACAGGAAGGGGGTGATCCTTGAAAAGGTATATTCAGTATTATATACCTTTATGCTATTTTATTCTTAGAATATGAAAAATGCCTGTAATGTCATGCAGAAATGGGTATGAGATATATTGATGTTTATTAGAAGAGAGGGAAAAAAAAGAAGGGGCATGGGTTTAAAACTCCCGTGTCTGCATACTCCCTCCCAAACCTTGTGAGGGCTGCTGGCTCTGGTCAACCACTCAGGGAGCCTCTTGGCTCTTGACCTTCAGTGCTAAGGAGACCAGACTTTAAGCTTCACCCTATTAGTTTCTTTGGGAGCCCTGACCCTGACACTACGTGGTCTTGGTCCAGGCAGGCTAAGCATGCTGGGAAAGGACCGAGCCTGTGGGTTCTGGGCCAGCAGGTAAGGGGCTGGTGGGGGCCAAGAACGCAAGTGGACCCTATTGCCAGGGACAGTTATGAGTGATGTCTTACTCTCCAATTATGGGCTAAAGGGATGTTTAAAGAAAACAAAAACTAAGAAATTTATGAACACTTTTAATAGGAAAGGGATAATTTTCTTTCAAAAATCCCCTCTCTTATAGGTTTCTTATAGAGTTGGGAGAAGTTTTTAGAAATATGTTTTCCTAACATGTTTTTAAAGGTTTTCATGTAGCTTGACTGTGTTTGGTTTTGATGAGAATGAAAGCTTTGACCTGCATTTGGTAATTGTGTTACCTAGAGGCTGGACTTGTAATCAAATGACAGACAAGAGGAACCCATAAATGGCTGAGAAATCAGGAAGGGATTGGGGTAAGAGGGAAGACAAAGAAGTGATTAAACCGGGAGGCAGCTGGTCAGGGTGACCAGGTTTACTGTGTGTAGAGCCCTCCCGGATCATCCCCTTACATTCAAGGGAACCCTAACTTGACCTGAACTTGTCCTGCAAGATGGTTTTGCTGGGCTCCTCTCATCCTCCTCTTGTTCTTACCCTTACACTGCAGCCCTTGGCCCTCCTCAGTTCCTCAAGGCCAAGCTCATGCCTCCCCCAGGGCTTCCAGGTCCATTCTTCATCAGCTGGAGCTATAGGACCCTGGTGACAAAGAAGTGCCATGATTTCTCCATCTTCCTGTGGTTGGCCCCTGCTTGTGCATTTAAATGGCACCTTCTCAGACACCACCCAGTCTGAAGGAGCTGCCTGGTCACCCTCCATCACAACCCCTCTTTTGAAGTCTCAACCTAATACTTACTACTATCTGATATTTTGCTATATTGTTTACTTATTGTCTGGGTCACCCTGCCCGATGAAAATTTCAGTTCTGTGAGAGGAGCATTCTCTGCCTTCCTCCCTGTTGTATTCCCAGAATTCACAATAGTGCCTGGCTCATAGTAGGTGCTCAATAGATATTTATTAAATGAATAAACAGCTTGAAGGATGGGTGGATGGGTGGATGGGTGGAAGGATCACTATCTGATACAGAGAAATATGTCTTGATTAGCCCTCTTTATCTTGGCACACATGAGAGCATCAAGGAGACCCCATCCAGTCCCCGCTACATCCTCTTAGGGCCTGGCAGTTAAAGCTGGACATCAGCAAAGGACACTGGGAAAGTCTTACTCAAGGACAGCAGGAAGAAGGGCCAGGAAAGATATCTGGGCAGTGCAGAAAAATAGTCTTCCCTTCCAATCTACCACCTGGCAGGCATGGAGATTTAAGTCTTGCACCAACTCTTACATCTCTACTCTCCCCTTACGTAAGTTCCGTGCTGGGTTCTGGAGACACTCGGGAATAAGGGTGTACTTCCTGGTCTGGAGGAACTCCTGAAAGAAGAGATAGCCAATCACAAGATTTCACCGTAAACTCATTATCATAATAGAGGCAGATAAAGTGCCTCCGGCCCTCGGTGGAGGGAGGG
Organism: Tonatia bakeri; assembly: GCA_004024845.1. Classification (NCBI taxonomy): domain Eukaryota; kingdom Metazoa; phylum Chordata; class Mammalia; order Chiroptera; family Phyllostomidae; genus Tonatia; species Tonatia bakeri. Next base: position 69,638 of record PVIA01004201.1, read on the forward strand.
CGGACATGGGAGAGAAATCTTTACACAGGAGGCAACACTTGAGCCACCTGTTCACTTGTGAATGGGAAAATGCCCCAACCTAGATGGACCAGCGGGAAGTGCATCCCAGCAGAGAGGCCCCAGGGGCAGTGAGGTATGAACAAGGTAGGAAGGAATTGCAAGAAGTATGGTTTATATTTGGGAAGCAGGCTGTGGACAGGCAGGAGATGAGGCTGGACAGTTGGGAAGAACCCAGATCACTCTGGGCCTTGTGACTCATGCCAGAGAGGGCTGCAAGGGGCCACATGATTTGATGGGCAGGAGGGAGCCAATCAGGGCAGGAAGGCTACAGCAATTGTTAGAGTGAAAGGTAAGGAAGGGCGGACTAAAGCTAGGGGACAAGGGATGGTGTACTGAAACTTTAGTAATGAAATCAATAGGATTCAGAAACTTTTCAGAGGCAGGGGCAGGAAGAGAGAGAGATGTCTACTTCTTCTTCTGGCCTGCTAACCTAATTTAGGGGGTAAAGCAGTGCCAGCCAAATCTAAAAGTAGACAAAGTAGAATGAGGTGTCCAGGGAAACATCTGTGGCTGGTGCATGTGAGGGGGTAGCCTGCTATCATTTTATAGCAGCTCTTTGCAGTGAAGGCTTGTTGCAGTATCCTGTTGGTCCTCCTGACCAGGGCTCCACAAGGCAGAGCTCTCCCTTAGATCAGTCCTCTTGTGGCACCCCCTCAGCATTTATCACTTCCAAAGGAAAGGTTCTGAGACCCAAGTCGGAGGAATCTGCTTGAGCAGGGGAACCCACTCCAGGAGAAAGACAATTGTGAGGAAAGGCGGGATGGGCCACGTGAACCTCCTGGCCCTTCATGTGGCCCCCCAAGGAGGGATGGCTTTATTGTAGCTTCCTCTTTTCTCCCCAATGTGGTTACTTATTGATGGCATTGCAAGGAAGAGGCTGGAATGTGGCTGACTTGGCATTTCCCAGCCCCTTTCCCCTGCACAGCTGGCAGGGCTGGACCTGACTCCAGATGCAGCTCAGTTGGTCTGCTTGGTTTGGCTACTGCCTCCAGGCTGGCCCACCTCACCTTCTTTAAAACTGCTTAGGACAGCAGAACTGGGCCCAGGATTTTGGCCGAAGCAAGTTTCCTTGTGGTAAATGGGGCTGGCTCTCCAGCTGTGCATCGCAGCCAAGACCTGGCGAGGCTCAGGCTGCAGAAGCAAAACTGAAAGCACTGCAGAAGGGTGGCACCTGCCACCTTTCAATTTCGAAGAAGGCTCATGGAGGCCAGTCCAGGGGGACGCTGGGTCCAGCAGGTTTCCTTATCCTGGGAGGGAGGAGTCAACAGGACAGCCACTTAACCACAGAGGCATGGCATTTTACTGTGCCTTTCCCACCATATCCAAGGAAACGTGAATGCTCTATGTGCTCAATGAGCCCTTTCAGTAGAAGCGGAACTTTACTTGTAGGGAGGCCGTAGCATGGACCAGGAAATCGATGTTCAGTGGTTTTAAGGAACCATTGCACCCTCTATTGTCAAGTCCCCGGCCTTTGCCTAACCAGCTTTGAATTCCAGCAGTCCTGATTTCCAGTGGGCGTTATGTGTGCACTGTGAGAGAGAGGTTTGTAGCTTGATGCCCGTATAAGCCTAGAGCTGGGGGGTGGGCTGCAAGTTGCCGAAGTTTTTAAAGGATCCTTCGAGAAAACTACAAGAGTGGGAGATACCAGCAGAGTACAGCTCTGAGGTTGGGGTAAAGTTGGGGAGTCTAACTATGACGGAAAGGGCTCCAGTCTAGACTCCTTGAGAGATCCTGGAAACTCTGGGGGAGGTCCTCCTGCCCCACCTCACCCACACTCCCTTGGGAAAGCCTTAGCTTCTCCTTAGTTAACAGAGGCCTCTTGTGTCTTCTTTCACACGTGCCCACTGTTGTTGGTTTGGCTAAACCAGGACTCCCAGTGGATCTCAGTGTTAACTAGATCTGGTATAAAGCTTCTTCGGTTTGGGACTTAAGGCAGTTACGAAGCCCAAAGCCTGATTTACATAGTTTTAAACCAGACGCCTTCTGTTATGTTTTGTTGGAACTATGTAAACTACCCCCAATCCTTCCATGTTACTGTCTTTTGTCTCACCCCATCCTCTTCTGGAAGGTTCATGCTTAAACATTCTTGGATTCAGGTCATGGCGAGAGTCTCCTTCCCACTAAATCAAGGATTCTTTAGCTGAGTCTGTGACCTTGGATGAGGTTTAGGAAGTTTGTTAAACCTCTAAAATCTGCAGAGTTCTCTGTGAGTGTGTGTGTGTTTTTCTAGCAAGAGGGACTATAGCTTATTTAGGTCCTCAGAAGGGTCATGATCTCCCAAAGCTAAGAAATGCTTGCTTTAAATGCATTTGGAGCTTGGCAGGGACAAGGTGTTAGGTTCCAAAGTTGGACCTTAGCACTGCCAGCTTCACATGCAGAGCTGGACTATGTATTTGTGAGTTTCTGGAGGTCAAAGAAGTTCAGAGCCAAGAGCTCTATACTAGCTGGGGAGGAGGGAGGAAAGAGGCAGGACCCTCAGGCTCCACAGGGCAGGCTGTGAGCTGTGCCAGTATTAGAGAGAAAGAGGCATTTCTGGGAGGGGTCTTGGAGGACCTCTTCTGGACAAGTGTCCTTAGAGCCTCCAGGAGCTGGGTCAGGAGGCAAACAAGGGGAAGCCAGCAGTTGTAAGTCATGGCAGCTCTGGGGTTGAGGTTCTGCTGGGAGTGAGGAGTGCAGGGGCGTGGTTATCTGGACAAGGGAGATAGGGCAGCAGGGGAGAAGCAGAAGAAAGGGAGGGAAAAGGGAAGAGGGGCCAAAGGACGGTAACTCTGGGCATGGGAAGAAACTCTTAGGGGTTGTAAAGGGAGGAGAAGAGAGAGTGCTCACTGTAAACCTCCCCAAAAGTAGGTGCAGGGGGCCCCATCAGCGGAGGTGCTGAGAGCTGGGCAGGCGGGGCCCCAGAAACATGTGTTGGAGGCAGCATGCCTCTCCTGGCAGGGCGTCCAGGCGGGGTGACCTCATTCCTTCCCGTCTCAGTGACTGAGGCTTTATTATTCCAGCCTCTAGGTAGACATTACGCTATGCTGAGCCTAAAGGTTAGCTGCCTTTGCCTGGGATGCTCATGGTCCCCTGGCCAGAGGTGCCACCCCCGCTACGCCAGCTGCCTTTAGAGAGCCTCTGGTGGGAATAACTGGAACACGTCTCCTGGGGCGCACTCCCCCCCCCCACAGCTGGGCTCCTCTCCCAGGTTTAGGGGAAGGCAGAGGCGGGCAGAGGGAGCTAGCCACCCTCCCTTCTGCACTATGAGCATCCTCATAGAGAATTTTCGGCTGCCCACCTGGCATTCCCTTCAGGGGCTGGCTCGAAAAATGAATGTGGCAGGTAAAACAAAGAAAGCTTAAAGACACCCAAACACCATGTACTGGCAGAGACAAAAATCTGAGCTCTGCATTAAATACCTCCATTGCCTGCTACAAAGACCTCCCGAGCCTGGCTTCCAGGACAGATGAAGCCAATTGCCAGTGAGCCCAAGGCAACCCATCCCTCCATCTTCCCCAAGTCCTCCCTGCATTAAACCCAGCACAATAAGGTCCTGCTTGCAGATCCACTAATTGCGCTTTCTTGGAATCTGTCCAGGGTGCCCAGGGGGCCTGCCCAAGACTGCAATCCACTTAACGAGGATTGGGTGTTTTGCAGGCTTTTTTTTTTTTTTTTTTTGTAGTGAAACCTCTTTTTCCCTAAATGTTGAGGGCACTTGGGTGTAGGAAGAGGAGGGAATTTGCTGGCTTGTTCATAGGGGAGGGGTAGGAATGGTCCCTTTCCTTCTGGAAAACTCAGCAAACCCCAGAGAAGAACCCCAAGACATTGGCAACTGTCTTGAATACTTATCTTGATGAGTACAGCTACAGAATGTGCTGGCAGGCCTGGAACCCCTTAGCTAGGATCCCTTTGGGACATGGAACCCCTCTGTCCTTTTTCTGACAAAGGGCACAATGCTGTCTGTCCCAGTGCCCTGTAGACTAAGTATCTGGATGCATGGAGCTCCCAAGCTCAGTCTTATGCCCCCAGCAAGGGAAAGCTGGCGGGAACTTGAACGCAAGGGCCTGAACCCCTTTCACTCAGGGCCTGTTCCAGGCGGCAGGAGACATGGGACTCCTGTAGCTTTGTCCTTCCGGTCAGAGACCTCAGTCTCTCCTCCGTAATAGACCCATCATTGGCTTTAAAAGTTTTACGTATCAGTTGGCATGCTGAGTCCTGTTGGGGAGAAGAGGAGGCATAAGTAAACAAAGCCGTGAGTACAGTTACATGCAGACACTGCCACTGAATGGTGACCAGTGCGCGTGGACTGTTGGACATGGTCATTACTGTGCGACCAGACCCTGGGAAGCTTTCTTGGCTGCTCTAGTGCAGCCCTTTCCAGAAGAATCCCCTGGGGAGTTTTCTAAAAAAACATGTGGTGTCCTGAGTCCGCCCCAGCCCTCCTGACTTAAAACCTCTCTCTGGAGAGACTCACCTCTAGCAGGTCTGGGACTTGCCGGTTTTAGAATCTCTCTCTGTGTCCATTCTAACTGCGTTCTTCTCTCAATTCCTGACGTACTTGGTATCCGACAGCAATGGACCATGGGAACATCACACTTCACACTGAACTCTCACTGTCTGGTGTCATGCTTTTGGCTCTGTGTCATGAGACAGTGAGCAGCTTGAGGCAAGGGGCTCCGCCTCTCCCTTCGGAAGCCCTCTCAGGGCCTGTCCCAGCTCTGGGTTGTGGTGCACACTCAGAGCGCACTTTCCCATGGCCACGTTCATTCTCACGTGCTTGTTCATGTGTGAGGAACAGCTTGTCTGACAGGGAACACTGGGCAGGAGGAGGACAATTTAGACCCAATCTTTGGTTTTCTGAGGTGAGTTAAATCCAAACAATATGCCTTGAATGCCCATCTTGTACCAGGATGTTCCTGGCTGTGGGAGAAGGTGAGGCAGAGTCGTGACATAAGAGGTACCCAGTGAACCTGCGTCATTGAGGCTTGAGGCTCAGGTTGGAGAGGAGAGCGGGCCTGGGAGGCCTTTGTCTGGAGGAGCCATTTCTACCTGGCTGGCCATCCGAGGGTCCTGGCACCTGACTGGGGGAGAGAGTCATGGGGCGAAGGGTTCCTGCAGCATCCTGAGCTGTGTTCTCTGGGCGGGGGTGTCTGCCTGTGGCCCAGGTTCTCAGAGCCGGACCCCAGCCACACCCTGGAGGAGCGAGTGGTGCACTGGTACTTCAGCCAGCTGGACAGCAACAGCAGCAACGACATTAACAAGCGGGAGATGAAGCCCTTCAAGCGCTACGTGAAGAAGAAAGCCAAGCCCAAGAAATGTGCCCGGCGGTTCACTGACTACTGTGATCTGAACAAGGACAAGGTCATCTCGCTGCCCGAACTGAAGGGCTGCCTGGGTGTGAGCAAAGAAGGTGAGTGCTTGCCTTGGTGATTCTGACCTTCCAATACTTGCCCCACCAGGCAGAGGGACCAAGGGCCCCCCAGTAGATGGAATCCCGGGGACTCATTTGTTTGGCTGTTTCCTGGGAGTATGTTATATTTCGTGCTAGATGCCTATACACTGGAGGAATTCAAGTGCTTACATGCACTGTGATAAGTGCTATGAGAGTGTGTTAGGTTAGGCTGGAGGAAGACCCACACATGTAAGGGCTCAGTACAGTAGAAAGCTGTCTGCCTTGCCCACATAATAGCTCAGCCTGATTCTAGGTCATGGTGCATGTGTGTGTGAGTGTGTGTGTGGCATGCAGGGAAAAGAAGGAGTGTAGATTGCTCTGCACAGCCACTCTGAGATCCAGGCTAAGGATGACTCTGCCATCTGTATCATGTGGCTTCCGAGGTCACCGTGGGGGCCACTTGCATCCCCAGGCAGCCTGCAGTAAAGCCTGGAGCCATGCATGTAGGGGGGGTCATGGGCCAGCCTGAAAGCAACACATGTTACCTCTTGTGTTTCACCGGCCAGAACTCAGTCACTGGTCCACACCCAGCAGTAAGAGAGGCTGGGAGCCCAGGAGGAGGAGGAGAGGATGGATTCTGGCCAACATCTAGTTATCTCTGCCATGGGCAAACAAGTACTAGAGTATTGTAGGGACATATGTGACATATGTAAAAGTGCCTACATCAGCATGGGGACAGATGGCCTTGGAGAATTTCTTGAAGTGACTGATGTGTAAACCAGGGATCAGCAATCCCTGGCCATGAGCCCAGTCTAGTCCACGGCCTGTTTTTGTGTGGTCTGTGAGCAAAGATGACTTTTGTATTTTTGAAGGGATGTAATTTTTTCAAAAGATGAAGAAAAACCAGAGACAATACATGGTCCACAAAGCCTAAATTATTTGTTATCAAGTCCTTTCCAGGTAAGGCTGCCAACCCCAGTCTAAACCAGCACCTGAGGAAGGAGTAGGCATTGGCAAAGCAGGCAGGTCAGAGGAGGGAAATGAAAAGTGCCACCGCCACGGTGAGGAGAGAGTTTGGGAGGGAGTGAAAGGTGGGAGTGTGACTCCAGCGCTCTGAGGACGGCCGGGGAGGGGGGGGGCAGGGAGCACGGGGAGTCTCAACTTTGCAAGGCTGGTCGGAAGCTGTTGAAGGGGCTCAGTCTGAAAAACTAGAGATCAGTTTTGCTTAAAAAAATTATTCTGGTTGAGTGTGGGAAACCGAATGGAGGTGAGCAAGGGCATGGTGCCCAATGGGAGACTGGTGTCATGCAGGCAGGAGGCGACGGTGGCCCGAGTCAGGAAGGACACTCGGGGATGCAGAGGAGTGGGGGGACTTGAGAGGGGCAGGACTTGGTGACTGGGTGGAGCTGGGGATGGAGGCTGTTTGGGCAACGGGATGAGGGGGTCCCTTGAATGAGATGGGCAGCGTGGAGGAGGAGCGGAGTGGGCGTGGGGTGGGGGATAATGTGTATGGTGGGAACGTGTCAGGTGGGATGCACTCCAAGGATGAGTAGGTCTGTAGAGCCAGCGGAGGGGCTGGGCTGCAGAACCTGGTTTGGGTGATGCTGACTCACTTGACATGGAAGCTTTGGGAGAGCTGAGGTTGCCTAGGAGGAGACCTCAGGGCTTTCCCTCATTCTAGCCCTTGGTGGACAGTGCGAGCCCAGGGGACAGCATGGGCAGCGGCTGGGTTACCACAGGTACCCAGTCCCAGGAGCTGTCCCCTCCATCTCTGGGTTTCAGCCCTGGTTTTGGGGTGAGTGACCACATCACTCTGGGCACTCTCATCTGATGAGGAAGCCACTCTATGTCCCCACAGTACTTTGAGCTCCAAGACACAATGAAATGTCATGGTTCAGACCCTGCCTTTGCCACAGACTAGCTCCTTCACCATCCATGCACTATTCAAACATGTGGGCTTCAGTTTCTTTATCTGTAAAATGGGAATAACCATAACATCTACCCCATAGGGCCATTGTGCCAATTCAGTGAGACCGTGAGTGGCGGCATTTACCATAGTGCCTGAGACATTGGAAAAACTCAATAGAATTTCAATATTACTCTTCTTCATAAGATTGTTGCCTCTGTCAGTAGCACTTATCACACTGCATTGCACTTGACTTTTCTGTTTCCCTCTTGAAGCCACAGACTGTGCCTTTCGATCCCCACCCTCTAGCCCAGTGCTCAGCACCTAGCAGCCATCCACTAGAACCTTGGCAGATGGGTGAATGAATGGGTGAGGGGTTGCCTCTTGCGGTGACATGATGCTTCAACACACTGGGAATCTGCACTCATTTCACAGAGTGCAGGCAGAGGCCAATATTGGGGAGAGACCATCCAGTGTGATTATGGACCCCAGACTACCCAGGAGCACTTCTGAGCTGAGCAGGGGTGGACTCCCAGAGGTCTGGAATGACTCTGCCCTCAGTCCCCTGCCCATGCTGGTGGCTGTAGTCCCCCCAGCACACACAGGCTTAGGGAGGCACAGTGCAGTGACCTCAGGTCTACGGATCTCAGGGAGGCTTCCTACTTTGCACTGGAGCCTCCCTGGGCACCAGGTGCCTGCCAATCCCTGCTGATGTCCAGGGCCTGAAGGCTTCCAGCTTTGCCTCTTACTATTTCTGTGGTCTTTGGCAAGTTATCTAAACTCTGAGCCTCAGTTTCCCCATGTGCGAAGTGGGGATGATGTTATCTACCTCATAGATTTGGTGAGAAGATTGAACAAGATGGTGCATGTGAAGAACTTAGCCTAGTCCCTGGTTTGTGGTGAATGCACAAAAGCAAATTAGTAACAATGGAGGAACACACCCAGGGGCTAGAAGCAGCTTCCCTTAGTCCCTCTGCTTTGGGGAGCTGCACAAAGCCACTTGGGCAGATGGTTGGAGGGAAAGGAGCCCATGCCTTGGTCATCTGGTGTCATGTGGTGCCCTCTGGTGGTCCAAGAGGGGCTTGCATGCCAGATGGGGAGGAGGAGGGGGTGGGGCAAGGAGGAACACAGTGTTGAGGGTGAATATAGCTTTGGGTCTGCAGGACTGAATTTTTTAGAAGTGACTCCTGAACACGGGTATTTTTAGCAACCAGACTCCTCACCGGGAGCTGAATTCTCTGTGGCATAAAAAGGCCAGACATTGTGAGAGCCGGGCCTCTTTCTTAACTGGTCCTTTATCGGGACTACTGTCACCATTCTGTGAGACACACAGGGTGAAGACTGGTTTCTCCATTTTTGAAAAATGGCACCTTCCCCCTTGGATTGCCCGAGGACACCTCCTGCTCTGGGGTCAGGCCTGTTTTCCCTGCTGCCCTCCGCACCATCTAGGGCATGGTTTTGGAAGCAGTTTGCAGTTTGCCTCTGAGTTTGCTTCACCACATAAAAGCTGTGCCAACTCCAAGCCTCATTCTGTCACCCTAGTGTGGGGCTAACTGGATTCTTTTATACAAGCATCATGTACACTTGCTGCGAGGAGTTCATTACACGACTTAGGGGAAGGGGCCAGCGCAGCAAGCCCTCATAAGGGAGATCTGGTCACTGCTGGCTGCTCCTGTTCTTCCCACATCTCAGCGTGGAGGGCAGGGCTCCACAAGATTCCTGTTTACATGTGCAGGTCACTCTGCTCACCACCGGGAGAGGCACCTGCCACCAGAGCAGGTGAAAGACGGCTCTGCCATCTCCCACCTGCCCGTCTCTCCCAGTTTGTTCACTTGTCTGTAAAACTGATGTACCTGTGTCTTCCCCACGCCCCAGCCCACCCCGTTCTCTCTCCTCTCTCCTCAGGTCTTCAGTAAGGTTAGCATAACTGGAGGCACAGGACCTGTGGGTTCACTGACCCGTGGGTGGGTGTGAATTCCACACCACTCCACGCTCCACAGAGCCCTTTCTCCACCTGCATGGATTCAGTCACTCCTCAAGGCAGTCCTGGGAGAGAGGCAGAGCAGAAGCAGCAGGGCTGTGGCCCTAAATCCATTCATAGACCGATCCAGAGAGTGACGGGCGTGTACAGAGTCACACGGACCCCAAAGGGTCACAGGAGCTGGTCCAGCTTTTGCTGTGCCTGCCTCCCAGCTCTCCACTCCTCCTGTAGGATACCTGGGCCCTGCAGAAGCCTCCCTGTGGGGCAGAATGGGTGTTAGCACAACACACCTTGGACCCTAGTTAAGTCACTCAACTGCCCCGAGCCTCGGTTCCCAGAGCTGTCAAGTAAAGGGGCTAGGCTAGATGATCACCAAGATTCTTTCCCCCTCTGACGTTCTATGACTTGGAGAACCAGGGTCCAAGAAGGGTATGCAAATGTCCACCAACACCCAAGCTCTTCTTAGCTCATAGCGGAGTGGATTCCAAACACGTACCCCAGTGGGGTCCTGGCCTTATGGAAAGGAGGCTTTGTTTAATGGTGTTGGCTTGCACTGGGTTCACCAGGGCAGAGCTGGGCCACCAGCACCCACAGGATAGGAAGCACAACCATGCCACCTCTGGCTCTTTCCCAAATCCACTCTTCATTCCAGGGCTCAGAGGGGACAGGGACCTAGGTATAGAAGAAGCTCTACCTGAAGCTCTCAGGTCAAGGCCACTTGAGTGTCATATAGTCCTATTTGTTGCAAATGGTAGTCTTGGCAGCTTCCCCCAAGGAAAATGAACAGGCACAAACCCATTTAGTAAGTTGCCTTCTTTCTGGGGTCTGCTGTATGGACCACTTATGCAGCTTTGGTTGCTGCAGCAGGAGTGGAGAGACTGACCGAGTAACCTAGCCTCCCATTTTATTATTATTATTATTATTTGTTATTGTTGTTATTGTTGTTGTTGAGGATGCAAGAGAAAGATTGCTTAGTGCTGTGAGAATCCCACCATCCCCACCTGTAAACAAGCACCCATCACTTCTGCCAGCCCCAGGTGGAAAGGCTGGCAACCAGGAGAAGTATGGTTTGTGTGGAGGGCACAAGCCCAGGGTCCTTACTGGGCAAAGCCTAGTTCTCTGAAATGCCAAATGTGTGCCTGTTGCCATGGTGATGCCTCCTGGTGGCAAAGGATGGGCTGGTAAAACATGGGCTTATCTGTAAGTCTAGGCCGCTGTGTCCTGCCCAACCCCACATGGAGCAGCGGATGGAAAAGGCTGCTCTTCTCAGGAAACTGATCAATGTGGTTGGATTTCTCATATACCCAACTCTGATTTCTTCTTGTTCATACCTCCCCTTCTCAGCAGGACGCCTCGTCTAAGGAGCAGAGAACCGAGGGGCAGGTGGAGAGGCCAGGGAGGCAGGACAGGTCATCAGACACCTGACCCTCGATGCTGCCACGGCCCAGCCACGGCCCAGCCACATCCCATGTAACATGAGTGGTGCCCACCGTGTTTGCACTTTTAATAACTCTTATTTGCGTGTTCTCTTTTCGGTTTCATTTGTAAACACCAATATCTAATACCACAGTGGAAAAGGAAAGGGAAGAAAGACTGTTTATTCTCTCTCTTATTGTAAGATTTTGGATCTGCTACTGACAACTTTTAGGTTGGGAGGGGGGTGTTCTGGGACTGAGAAGAAAGAGATTTATTTACTGTATATAAATATATATGTAAATTGTATAGTTCTTTTGTACAGGTGTTGGCATTGCTGTTTGTTTGTCCCCCCTCTCTCCCTGATCTGGGTTTTTGGAGCTCTGGACACATGGCCCAGGTTTAGGCTTAATGCTCAGCCCACCTGCATTTGGTGTGGAAGCGGCCCCTGGTCTGCATGTGGACGGGAGCCCAGGATTATACTGCAGGCTCCCTCAGTCCTTTCTGGTGGGCAGAGGGGAGCACACCGTGTCCTAGCTGTTGAGATTGGCGAGCTACTTCGTGGCTGGCCCTTTCAGGGGGGTTGGGTTGGGGGAGCGATGGGAGCTGCCTGTGCAGGGGGGTGACATTTAACTCAGATACAAGTTCTCCCTGTTGTCAAGACCCCCAGGTGGCCGGAGATCCATAGGTAGAACAGGATCCTAGTGGCCCACGGTACAGGTGTCCTTGGAGCATTTGCATTAGGTCAGTTGAAATATTTTCACCCACATTTAGCGCCTACTCTGTGTAAAACATGAGAGGGGAGGCAAAGAGGAAAAGGGCAGAAGGTGGGGCCTTTTATGTAGACATTTAATAATTAGGCAGCAGAAGGAAGAGGACAGAAAGCATCACTGGTGAGTGCAGCAGCCACCCAAAGGAACTCCCCTCCCCTGCAGACCCACAGCCTAGGCCTCTGAGACCTACCCAGCCCCCTGCAAGGCTGCTGGTTCAGACTGGGTTTTTACCTCCACTCCCCACCCCACACCCCCTTCCCCCGCCATCCTCATGGGTCAGCAGAAGCCTGAGGGAAGAGTGGGGTCCATCACCTTGTTGGTAACTGAATGGTTTTATTTTTTAACCCAATACTGAGGTTCTTTCTGTTTCCTCAAATGCTTTTAAGGGCTCCCAGGCATGAGGCCAATTCCAGAGCCTCCTGGAAGTGTAGGAACAATAACCCAGCTGGGGCAAGTGCAGGCCTAGCTGTCCCCAGACTTTTTACCAGGGTTCCTGTGGGGACTGCCCAGCCTTTGGAGCAGATGTGCAGCTTCCTTTTGCCCCGGCGACCACTCACATTCAGACCAAGAGCATCACTTAGTACCACTTTCCATGAGCAGCCATGGCAGCAGCGAGGGAGCGCGGGTACCTCAGGACTGGTGCCCTTGTTGGATTGCTCTTGGGAATCTGGCCTCACCTGGTATCCCAGCCCAGCATTCCCATAAGTGCACCCACCTTGCAGACTGTGTACCCCACCTTGGTTTGGAATGCTTTGGCATCGTAAGCCCACCTCCCCCAAGGCCTTGGGGGAGGGCCCCTCAGGGGGAACATGGCCTCTTTGGGATATGATCTGAAGGTTCTGGTTGTCCAGGTGAAAGCCCTAGAGCTTGCCTTGGGGATGACTGGAGGCCCCATCCCAACATGGGAAGGGGGAAAGGGAGCTCTCGCCCATCAGCCTGGCCCAGAAGACTCGGCGTGCTGGAGCGCGATGGACCGTTCAGTTGACCCGTCCCTGCTCTGGCCTGGAGAAAACATGTCAACACAGAGAAGGCTCCCCCTGTAGAAACCAGACTCACCCCCAGGCTTCTTCTTTTTCACCTGTGTGGAGGCTGTGTTTGTGGTTTCCTTTGTGAGGGGGGAGGGACACTATTAGTAGCTTGTTTTATGAGAAATAAAAATGAGTAAACCTTGGTGGCTGTTGCCTCTTTCTTTAGGCGGCTTCCTCTGATGGCAGGCTTCATTTCCTAGAAGGTCTGGATGTTTTCCCTGGCCCGGGTGCCCTCCACGCTGATCCTAGGAAGTCCTGGCTGCTGGTGGCACTGTGCTTTGCTGTGAGGACATTGACTGGTCCTCTTGCCCTTGCCTACCATGTCTGTGTCCTCTTTGTAATTCTCCCTCTTACCTCTGCCCACACAGCTGTGCCCTCCAAACCATCCTGAACTGTAGGGAATGTCACTGGGAGGGCTTCGGGGGTGGCCCTGGTGGGGGGAGCCCATTCCATGGCTTCAGGCTGGTGCAAGTGGGCACACTGGCCACAGCAATGCTCTAGGTAGGGAACAGACCCCCACTGTGGTTCGTGCCAGCTGTGTCCTCGTGTTGTAGGGACATATTTAGACCGAGGCAGCTGGTCCGGGTCTCAGAGCCGGAGGACTTCAGGCGAGGCCTGCCAGCAAAGACGAAGCTGTAGATTCTCTCTGGGGCTCCTGGCAGCTTTTCCTCTTGCCCCCTCTCTCTGCTCACAGCTGTCCCAGGAACGGCTTCCTCGCTGCGTTCTGAGACCTCCTCCTTGTTCCTGTTCCCTTTACTACACTCCGCATGCTTGTATTTGCTAGTGAGCAGGTGGTATTTCCCCTTGAAAAAGTCTCTCGCAATCCTCCCTTCAGCTATGCTTTCTTGGGAGGATTGTAAGCCTTTGAATGTGGTTACACAGGTCTCTCCTCCTCCAGTGTGACACTGTCTGCTGTGTCACAGGCCCTGTCATATTCATCACTCGCCATGGCCCAGGGAGACGGGCTCCCCCTTCACACATGTGGATTCAGACTCTGGACTTTAGTAACTTGCTGGGTGCACCCAGCTGCTAAAGGCAGACTTTTCTGAGTCCAGGCCCAGAGCTCAGCCCACACCGGCAGCTGCCTCCCTTGAGGGGCTAGAGCATCAGCCTTCTTACCCCTGCCCAGCCCTGACCCCAGCTGCTTGCCTTCAGCTGTGAGTGCATTTTTTTCCTCTGAGCAGTTTAGTCTTCTGAAAAGCCACTGCTTGCAGAGGACTGTTGTAAACTTTAGGGATTTGGGGAAGAGATATAAGGGAGGCATTTGCCTATGCAGGACCCCACTGGGATTCTTGGGGTTGACCTGGCCTCCTGCAGAGAGACCAGCCTGGTGTGGGAAGGGGTTGGGTCTGAGCTCACACTTGACTGTGGGCCCCATTTAGCTTTCCACTGCTTTTTCAAAAAAACAAACAAAACCTGGTTTCTCTGCAGCAGGACCACGAGTCAAAGAAAAGTAAAAGACCCATCCTGTTTCTTCCTTCATCAAGAGGCTCCAGCGCCATGCGCAGCCTCGTGGGGAGGGGAAAAAGCGGGATTGTCAGCCAGGAAGTCACAAGGTCACTGCTACTGGGCCAGGCATCTTGTCAAGGCCCCTGTGGTGCTGCCAGAGGAGGGCCCTCTAGGCTGGTACCCACCCTGGTTCTCTAGGGGATCAGGGTGGGACGGGAAGCTGACAGCACTAACTCCCTCATAGAAAAAACCCAGAGAGAGCCAGGCTGGTCATCTAGTCATTTCCTCCCAAGTTCCTGAATGACCCACCAGGCCACGGAGGAGGCCAGTTTTCCCAGGCACCCTGATCCTCTGCTCTGTGGTATTATTAGGATTTTTCCCCAAGGATAGGTGAGGACAGGCAAAATATTCCCTTTTTCATGTAGCACCACCAAATCAAGCCCTTAATTCTAGGGCTTGGGTCACTGCACCCCTTCGTGTGACTCACGAATTGATAAGGCGAAGGGTCATGACCTTGGTTATATGCCTGCCTGCTAAAAGTCTGTTTAATCCAGGTATCACTTGTGATTTCTTGTCAGCTCTAGGCGAGCACCCTGACACTAGCCAGCACCTCACCAGCACAGCCACAGACCTCCGTCTGCACCCTCCTTCTTCCTTTAACCCTGTGAAGCTTACTTTGCTTGGAGTCTTCCTAGCCAAAGCCTTGACTACAGCTAATGGTCCACAGTCCTGCAGGTGGCACCCCGACCTGGGCAACCCTGATCACTCACACGTGATGGTGAAAGGGCACTGGGTACTTGGATGTGGTCTCCCCTCAAGATGATGGGCACATTGCTAAAGGACTCATGAGAACCAGCTGGGAGAGACCAGCATACGCTGCAGTAACATACACTTCCCAGCCTCAGTGGCTTAAATCCCTCCTGCGGCACAGCCATCACATGTCCGCAGGGGATGCTGTTCTTCACTCCCTCGGGGCTCCAAGCTGAGGGAGGCTCCATCCTCCATGATTGTGGAGGAAAAAAAAAAAACCCAATGTGGTAATTGCACCCTGGTTCTTAATC
Organism: Tonatia bakeri; assembly: GCA_004024845.1. Lineage (NCBI taxonomy): Eukaryota > Metazoa > Chordata > Mammalia > Chiroptera > Phyllostomidae > Tonatia > Tonatia bakeri. The sequence goes on from PVIA01004201.1 coordinate 84,680, forward strand.
ATTGTGCAGCTTTCCAGATCAGCACTGGCATGTCCATTGTGCAGCCAGTCCCCAAATGCTGGCTCAAATGGGACCCAGGGTGGATCCTACGGAGGGACTGTCCCACTGCAAAAGCCCTTTCTGTGGAAAGTCCGATCAAAGGTTACTGCCTTTGGTTGTGTACCTGTGAGACGGTTCATGCCTTGCTCCCTCCTGGGGTGTCCACTCACCTGTGGGCAACTCATACTCCTTGTTCTACCTAATGGCGAGGTGCTGGCTGATTCTCAGTGCCTCTGATCTTGGCTCTATGTCTCTTCCAGTTCTCCCCTCCCTGGCTTCACTAGGTAGAGGAGGCTGATCAGTAAGTCTGTGGCTTCACAGAGGTCCAACTGGGAAGTGAGAGGTCAGGCCCACACCCATTCCCTGAGAGCCTCCTGCTTTTTCAGGTTCAAGCAGGAGAGGAAGCCATCCAGTGATTCTTGCCTCTCTCTCCTCTCCACCCCCACCCTTCTCTATAGATTGGGACTGCGCTGGGGGGCTGGTTGCAGAGCTATTTCAAGCATCATGCTATCGCTGGGGAAGGTGTCCGGCCACAACAGTTGTTCTTTAGAATATGGGATACTTAGCATCTTTTCTTCTTAGTGTTGGGCCTCAATTATGGGGAAATAGAAAATGTTACCCATCAAAGTCCTGTTATGGTGGGTTTAGAAATAGGTGCAAAGGAAACTGATCCCAGAGAGAATCCCCCAGGAGTTCCAACCCCACACTCAGAGACCCCAGGCTCCTACCATCAGAATCCTAATGGGCCTGCTGCCCCAGACAACTCTGTCCTTGGGGCATCTACCCCAGGCCACACAGAACCCCTGGTGACCCACTCATCTCCACTCCTCACACAGGCCTCTGTGTAAATACATCCTCTAAAGTCCTGTGTGTGGCCCATTTCACCTCCTGCAATCCTGGCACCATGGAAGGACTTTTAACGGGACTCCTTTTAGGGCTGTGGCAGGTAGCTGCAAATGGAAATCCCAATCTTTTCAGTTCTCCCATCCTCCCCACCCACCAGTGTTGAGAAATTCTTCCCTACAGGCACAGCCCCTCCTGTTAAAGGCAGGACTCTGCTTTCCAAAGCGTCACTCTCGAGACCCAGGTAGAGGGCCGAGATGACTCCAGAAGATTTTAGATGACCCCCTTAATCAAGGTCCCTTCAAAATCCTTGAGCGGTGTGCAACAGACCTGGTGGGGACCAGGACCCTGCGCAGCAGTGTAGAAGGGTGCAGCCAGGGGAACCCCAAAAGAAGGATTTGTAATGGGGTCCAGAACTCAAGGTATCCAGGAAATATTAGAAAGATATATAGGATGTCCTCGCCCTCCACCACAGCTGTGAGTTGGGGGAAGGGACACATGGAGCAGGGCCATTAAGAGCTGTTTTGCATAGCAACAGCTTGGCAGCTAATCTCTGGCGTGGTCATTTAACACATCTATAACCTTTAACTGGTTGCACAGATATGTTAAGTAGCTGTGGCCATGCTCTGAGCCAGGGGGATGGAAGAAATTTACCCCCAAGATGTAACTGGGAGGCAACTCCCCCTAGTTACAGCGCCAGCGTGAGAGCTTGGAGATGATTGGCCCCAAGACATGGGGCCACCCCTACCCAGACTCATGATGGCAGCCCAGTAAAGCTGGAAGGATATGGGAGTGCTGACAAGTGTAGCTGATTGTGGGAGGAGTCGGAAACGGGGCTGCAGAGGAAGATTGGCGCAGGCATTTAAACCCAGACTCGGCAGCCATTGAAGAGAGGACCATGCGACTGTGGCAGTGAGGAGAACCACACGCTTTTGGCAGAGTGGGGACACCCCCCTGCCCGCAGCTATGAGAAGAATCACCATGTGGCTTTAGCAAAGAATCACCAGGCAGCTTTAGCAGAGAACCACCACGCGGCTTTAGCTGGAGATCCCAGTGACACAGCTGATGGTGCTAAGAACCGAGGGAGGCCTCCTAGCTGAGCATGGATTACTGGGAAGAACCGGCGGCTGCCTGAGCCATGGACTTCTATTTCTTTTCCTGAGATATGGTACCCCAGACTGGGCAAAGAGGGGAAGAAAGGACTGTGTGTTTGTGGGTGTTTTAAGGGAGTTTGGGACTTTGATGAAGGCATTAAGTCCTTACTCTTAAGTCTGTATAATTTGAATAAATAATTCCATTCCTTTTCACCAATCTCTAACATGGAGAGCTATAATTCTCTGGCGAAGGGAAATGTGAACCTAGTACAGGGGGACCCCAGGAGAAGGGGGGGTGAATTCGGTAGCATTGTGGGACCCTCTTCCCTGGTGGCAAATCAGAGAAAATCATGGGAGGCCACATGTAGCTTTAAAGTAATACAACTACTTGTACATGCTCAGTAAAAGCCCACCAAAACTAGCTAGGAAGGATCTGCCCTTTAAGAATAGAGTCCCTCCAGCCCATGAGGTCAATCTCTGCTTGGAGTTGGCCTGCTCCCATGTTCTCTACTATAAACTCTGGGTGTTCAGTTCAATTCTTTGTTCCGATCACCAAGAACACCTGTGACAGCAGGACTGCTGCCTGGAGCAGGAGGGCCAGGAAGGCTCTGCAGCATTCTCTTTGGGGAGGTTGGAAGGGGGTCAGTGGGAGATGATGAGGGACCCTTGGGGAGCAGCGAGAGCCCAGCTGAGATGAGAGAGCAGGTGAGGGAGTGTGGACCTAGCTGCCTGCTGTTGTTCATTTCCCAGGTGTCTCAGAAAGAATCCTGGACTTCGAGTCAGATAAGCTTCTCATTTTGGTTCACCCATTGAATTAACTTTAGCTTTTTTAAGTTTTACTCCCTTCATCTTTCACAGACCCAGATTCCTCCTGTCCAGGCTCTTTGCTCTACCACACACAGGTCAGCAGGTCTTGCATGGAAGGAGGTTTGTGTGTTTCGGGGGGAGGGGAGGCACTCACAGAGACAAAAAGGGTCCAGACAGGCTGAGGGTCCACAGAGTGAAGAGGGGCCTATATGGAATGGGGGGATGCAGTAAATACACCTTTGGGAAGTAGGACATGTATGAGATAATCTTCTTGGAGGGGATCCACATAATGGGGCTGTGATTAGCAGTAAAGGGAGAAAGAAATGAGAAGATGAAGTGTGTCTGCTTTAGAGAGGAAATAAGGTGCAGACAAAGCAAGAGTGGAGAGACAGATATGCAGGGGAGGGAGAAGAAAAGCCAGAAGCAATCAGAGGAATGGCTGAGAGCCCTGTGGAAGGGTCACATTTGATGAAGAAAGTCTGAGAAGCTGGCTCCGGAGAGGAGACAATGGGGAGAGGAATGAAAGGCCTGGAGGGGGGCGGGTAGAGAAGAGTGGTGGGGAGGAATGAGACCACAAACTTGAGAAGCAGACTGGGATCAGGCCAAGGTGCTCTGTGAGGCAGTTGGTGTTGGGGGTTTTCATGTTGTGACTAGAATGATGTGCAGGCCAGCACATGGGCTCCTTTGGGTACAGAACAGACACAGGAAAATCACGACTGCACCTGAAATCTGCCACTCTGGTTGTTCCAGTCTGACTCTAGCTCAGGTCTCTGCGGAGCCCAGGCTCCTGGACCCCCCTGCTTGGGTGTCCTGAAGGCCCGGAAACACACTATGCCTAAAGCTGGGCACATCATCTGCATCCACCTCCCATCAGGCCTCCCATAAGTGCTGGGTATACGGGCCAGCCACTCCCCCAAGCCCAGAACCCCAGAGCCCTTGCCTCCACCCTCCAATGTCCTCTCCTTATGTTCACACTGTGTCCTGTAAATTCCCCTCCTACTTCTCCTTCCCCTGTGCCCTCCTCTCCACACCCAGGGCCATATCATCTGCCTCCTACAGAAGTCAATAGTTGTAAATGGCCTGTGGTCTCCATTCCATCCATTACCCTTCAACCATCCTCCACAATGCAGAGAGTTCAGACTGGGTAAGTAAAAGGCACATCAGATCATACTGCTACCCTGCTTAAAGTCCCTTAGGGGAGGACACTGACTTGTGTCCCCTCCAATTCAGAGGTTGAAGCCATAAATTCCAATGTGGCCATATTTGGAGATGGGCCCTTTAAGGAGGTTAAATGAGGTCATAAGGGTGGGGCCATAATCCAATAGAACTGATGTCCTTATAAAAAGAAAGGCCAGAGATCTCTGTGACTAATGGAGACACAGTAAGAAGATGGCCATCTGCAAGCCAGGAAGATGGGCCAAACTGAAATCCAGCCCTGACAGCCCCTTGATCATGAACTTCTAGCTTCCAGAACTGTGAAAATAAACAATAACTTTTTATCGTTTAAACCACCCAATCTATATTACTCTGTTATGGCAGCCTGAGCATACTAATACCATAGCTTGCAGTAAATACAATTGCCTTAGTTTAGCCCAAAATACTATACTTCTTGATCTGTTTCAGTTGGCTCATACGCTTCATTGGCTCCTTCCCATCACCTGGCTTTCGGAAAGGACCCTAGAACATACAATGTGCTCTCTACCCTCCTCTTCCTACCTGAGTTGTTCAGACCAAGAGCGGACACCTGACACAGAGCAACCCATCCACAGGTGCCCCAACCACATGACAGTTTCCTGCAAAGAATTACACTTGCTGGGAATGGGCCTTTGGGGATGGGGAAGTGGCCACACTCTCTTCGATGAAAATGTGCACTCAGACTAAAAAGGGGATGTTGCAGCTAGTTTTGGGGAGATGGAGATACAAGGCCGTGACACAGTATCAAGGCTGATGGCTGTGCTGGGCCAAGTATGAGGCAAGGGAAGTGGAGGGGGCAGCTGGGGAGGGAAAGGGGGGACTGGCCCACAGGGGAAGGAAGCAAGGAGGAGATGATGTGCTTTGGGGGAGGTAGAGAGGCCTCGGTTCCTATGGGTTTTCAGGGCCCCATGGCCGGCTGTGCCCCCCCTGCCCCCACCCAGGCCTTCGCAATATTACTATTTCTTGAACTCATTGAACAGGTTTCGGTTTCTCATAACCAGAAGAGCCTTGGTTAAAAGGTGTTTTACCTCCCGCTTTGAACTGTGAGCTTTTTGAGGTCTGTAACTTTATCTTACTCTTTGTGCATCATCAGAATGGAGCTCGATGCATAGAAATACACTTGTTAAATGAATGATGAGCAAACAAATGAATGAATACAACTGCTGATGCCAAATTCAGGGCACTGTTTGCCGAGCGGGCACCCTGACCCACCACCCCCTTCTCTTACAAAGATTTCTTCCCCTTTATCACAGCTCCACTGCGGTGTTCTCTAGTGCCTGAGTCCAGATTTTGACAAGTGGGACTTCCCTGAAGTATTTTTGGCTTTAAAAATATTGTGTCCGGCATGTTGGCATCTGAGGAGATGAGAGATACACATAGGAGGTGACACCTTCCCCTCAACCACATCTGCTCCAGAGGGAACCCAAGGTGGCTCCCTGACCCTTCTCCTGAACAAACACAGGGTGAAACAAGCTGTATTTAGAGAGATATAAGTAGAGCTTTTATTTTTTTTTAAACCAACCCAACATTTCCACTGGCAAGTGTCAACATAGCTTATGACATGAGCACGGTTTCTTTTTAGTTATTTCTTTTTCTTAAAAAATGTGTTTAAAATTAAACAGGTGTTTTTTAATTTTTCCCCCCTTAAAAAATGTATTTATGTCAATGCAGAAAGCCTAAAGCTCTGTGAGCAGTTTTGTGGATCTCACGTGTGTGTGGTGTGTGTGTGTGTATTTTAAAGCCAGGTCCGTTCAAAATTAATTGGGAGAAGGTCTGGAGGGCATAGCAATCTCTTTTTCTAGAAACCCAGGCTCCATGGGGTTCTGGCAACTAAGATCCCACCTACTGGGGTGAGAAATAGCCCACAGGCTGGAAAAAGAGCTTCAGGGGGGTTAAAAATAAGAAGGAATGTGGGAGAGATGAGGAATTCCAATTCCTATCTTGTGAAATTGCTTTCAGACATAACCTAGGGGCCCAGGAGAAGTGAAAGGAGCCCCTTGTTTTGTAAACCTTTACGTTTTCACATTACCTCAAGAACATAGTCAGACCCCTCAGTGTGGTGCATCTGACAGCCGGGGTGGTAAAGCTGACCTCAGAGGCACTGACATGTTCAGTATCTTTCCCCCTTAAAGCATCTCACTAGTGGGATATGCCTGCTCTCCTGCCTCAGATCACAGAGCCGAAGACACTCAAGAAGGCAAAAATCACTTCTGTTTCCCCAGCTGCCCTCCATCACTACACACCACTCTTACTTTTGTCCCATATCTCCCGTTTGGGGGTCTTCCTGCAGAAGAAGAAGCATATAGGCATTGACACCACGAGACAGAATTTGAAAGGCTTGGAAGGGAAGAGAACAATGACTATTTTTTTTAAACTTGATTTTGACATGAGCCTATGAAGCTCCTCCTGCTCCAGCCACCACCCTCGTTCTTCAGAGCCTAGCGTGGGCGCACAAACTGACTTCCACCTAAACATCATCAGTCCACCTAAGAATTCAGAGGCAAAAGGGAGATAGGGGACAAGACCTTGATAGAGCCAAGAGGCACCTGCCCACCCAGGGGGTGAGAGAGCATGTGAAAATCCGTGCCCCTGTCCCTCGGCTCAGACCTCCCTTCACAGCACCTTTGGCACTGACATCAGAAAGAAAAGACAAAACAAACATACAATGAGCAAAACCTGATGGAAAAACAAAAGCAACCACAATAATGATGACAATAAAAAGAGAACCCCGAATCAGCCACATGGCTATGCCTCACTTTCACCTCCCACCAGCTGAGTGAGAGAACAGGGGGGCATCGGACAGGACAGAAAGGAGGAACCCCCCTCCCCCTGCCATCAAGGAAAGTAGAAGCACAGGAATAATCAGAAGGTGAAACAGAAGACGGTGAAAGGACCTGACCTTTGCTATAGGTCAGGGACATAGGTGGGGTGATGGGTGGAGGTGGATTTGTTGCTGTTGTTGGTTTGTACTGAATTAAATACTCAGTACAGTGAATGTTTCCTCCATTCAGTTTGATGGATTAAGACTGCCCTTCCAGATCACCGCCAGGGCGCAGGTTGCGTGAAGTTCCTGGGGCTCGGGTCCTGAAGCTGCCTCTCCAGGGCTGCTCATCCTGGGGAGGTCCCTGGTGGGGAAATGTCCTTGCAGGAGAAGTCCTAGGCCTGCCCTGCTCAAGGCCTCGTCTGTGGCTTAGAACCCCTTGATGTAGCAGTAGGCCTCCAGCGTGGCAAAGAGTATGTAGAGGAGCCACAGGCTCACAAAGAGCGAAGTCGTGGCAAGCTTGCAGCCACGAGGGCCACCTAGCTCCCCCCCTAGGTGGGGCCGTCGGCGGTACAAGAGCACGCTGATGCAGACAAATGCGAAGATGGTGAAGAGGGTGACGGAGAAGGCCAGCGTGCCTGCAGACACATGGAACTCCTGTCCCTGCATGGCCCAGTAGATGGCGGCCACGGACCAGGCCAGGCCAATGCCCAGGAAGACATTGACGGCGTTGCTGCCTGTGACGTTGCCAATGGAGGCATCTGCGTACACGTCCTGGATGGCGGCAGCTTTGCTCGCAAACGTATCTGGAGAAAGGCAGAGATAAATGGGAGCTGGAGGGAGGCTGAGATGAGGACGGCCTAGCTTTACATCCAAAAGGCAGCTCAGGCTAGTGAACTGAACCCAGGAAGGAGAAGCAGTTCTGCCATTATTAACAAGCTAAGTGGCCTTGGACTAGTCATGTCACGTCTCTGAGTTTCCCACTCCTCATCTGCCAGAGTCTGAAAGATTCCTAAGAGCCTTAGTGGTCCTGATATTTACCAAGTGACTTTATTGTTCCCCTTTGACTATTTTTTCAGTAAGGGAGGTTTGCTACCCCATAATACCTTCCCCTGGAGCCTTGAAATCCCAGGAAGTACCTTAGAGTAGATACCTGATTGTAACCATCACCAGGGGCATTTTACTTAGATACACAATTCATTGCTCAAGACCCATGGGCTCAGCATTGTGCTAGGTGCTGCTGGATTTAGGGGGACAGAAGACACACTGGGAACCATGATGAGGACCTGCAGGGTGAGCTGTGTGGATTCACAGAAGAGGGGGCTCTGCCTTTGCACTTAGTATGTGAGCACATGACCCTATAGGCTGTTTGACTTTAGATGTTGGCATGGATTGTAGGCACTAGAGGGACTATTGGGACATCTAGTCACCCTTTTATTTTAAAGGTAAGGAAAATAAAGGTCAAGGAATCTATCCAAGGTCAAATGGGAAGTTAGCAAGAGATTTGATCCTGAAACCTTCACAGAAGGGCCCATTGTATACCATCACCCTGTGTCCAAAGAGATTCAACCAAAGCACCAAATTAGCAGAGTAGACCACAGCATCACCTTCAAGTGCCCACGGCTACCAGCTGTTCCCTGGACCAACTGCAAGAACTTGGAGGTGCCCCAAACTCTCCCTGCAGTCCTGGCTTGCCTCCTTGTGGCCAGTTTTCTCAGATCTCCCAGAGAAAACTTCTTGCCTTTTCTTGCCTATGACCTTGCTTTTTTTTTTTTTGTTCCTCTGATCCTCTGCAATTTCTTCCCGCATCTGTTCTTTTTCCCCATCTGCTCCTTCCTCTCTGATAGTTCCAGTCCCTTGAGACCTGGAAAGCAGAGATCACAGGGCACATCCTCCACAGCCTACCCTGGATCACCCATCTAATTTTCTACAACCTGATGCATTTACATAATAGCCAAACCTCTTGCATCACCAACATATAAATAATTCCATTGGTCTTTGCTGTGGTGTGGGGAGGATTCAGTTACTCTCCAGAAGGATTTGTTTTCTTGGGCCAGAAAGGGTTTCCCTGGGCCGAGCCAGTGGAGTACTGTCTGATGAGGTTCAGCCTAACCCTCGTATAGGAAGATGCTCTCTCTTCCTGTGGTGACTGGAAGGCTAGCAGGAATTCAGGCTTCAAGTAAGGAGCCTGAGCTAATGAAGACCCTGCTACCTGCTATTTGTCGCTCCAGCCCAGCTTACGTATGTCCTCTCTTGGAAGCCAATCCCTGACCCAGCTTATCCTTGGTCCCCTGTTTTATACTTGTACAGCAGCATCTGTACTTTTTCTTCATGGAACGTAATTGAGATGATTTTGATTATGGCAGTTGAGTGTAATCTCTGTCACTAGATTATAAACTCCATGGGGAGAGGGGACGCATGTGTGTCTTACCTCCCACTTTCACCCCTGCCACTAGCACAAGACTCTATCAGGCTCAGTAAATATTGGTCTAATGAATGAATAAATGCATGCTTGTTCCTATTCATCTTCAGGCATTTGTAAGAAAAAAAGAATATCTAATTCATCACATGAGAGGACACGAAATTACTGAGCTTCCTTCGCCTGTCCCCGTCGAGGACACTCTGTGCTCACAGGTGCAAGCAGAGAAGGCCAGCAATACTGTGGGCATTTGTCTGTTATGACATCTTCACGCAGGCTAAGCTGTAGCTTCTCAGGGCCTGCCGGAGGGAAACGGAAGGACATCATCTACATTCTTTGATGATGTTCTCCTTTCATCTACATTCTTTCATCTACATCTACATTCAGTTAAATTTTTGGTGGCCTATTCATATAATATGAAGGTTAAAAAACTAAGCCACTTATTTGGGCAGGTAACTTAACCTCTGTGGGCTTCCGTTTCCTTATCTGTCAAGTGGGCCTAATAACTGTCCCTATTGAATATGGTTTTGGTGAGCGTTACAAGGATAAAAACATGTAAATTGCTTAGTGCCCAACACATCCAACTGCTCAAGAAATGTTGGCTATCGTTAGTAATGGTATCATTAATCACTTTGATTGACTTTTGTACACATTAGGGGCAGAGGGTCTGTTAAGCTGAGATCTGAGATATTAAGGAAGACAATTAGGCAGAGGGTTGGGGTCACTTAAACCCAGTAATATTCTCTTTGCAAACTCAAGCATCCCTCACTCTTACCTGGTACAGAGGTGCCAAATGCCACGAAAACAACAGCTGTGACGGAGTCCTTGAGGCCAATGGTGCAGCCAAAGTGGGAGGCCAGGTCCCCGATTATGGCCGTGAGCATGCCGATGATGAGGATGGAGACAACAAAGCAGGCCCAGCCATTGCAGTACTCTGTGGGGGGCACGCAGGCAAACAGCACCTTCCAGAAGACCGTCAGGAAGTGCATGACATAGTCAAAGCAAGACGGCAGCCTCTCCTCACCTGATTCATCCTCATCCTCGTCCCCTGCTGGAGGTGAGATAAACAGGCCCAGGAAAGGGCAGAGACATCAGATCCCCATTCTCAAGAACATCAAGTCTAAGCCACATCACAGGCGTCAGCAGCTGCAGGGAGCCTTCAGCTTCCTTCTGGGCCACTGACACGGGCCAGGGCATGGGCACCAGCAAGCAGCTGAGAGATAGGAAGCGAGCTGGAGTGCACCACTGGTCAAGTTGAATGGACAGTGGGATAGAGAGGATGGGGGAATAAACAAGAGAGCACAGAGATTAAGAGCTAGCATGGGAGAACACCAGAGGGCCAAGGTGATGGAGGAAAGAGAGAGTGGGTAGAGCGGGCCACACTGGTTGCCTAGGTGAAGAAAAGTGAAATCAGCAGTGTGCCCACTCTTCACTGGATGCCAGTGTGGCTCCTCTCTAATTTCCCTGACGTGACTGCTGCAATAACCTCGTGGTTCTGGTCGTTATCCATTCCCAGAGGGACAACTGTCATTCCAGATCATGTGGGTTTACCAGAGAGCCATAGCCAGCCTCCAAAAATCCCATGGGGCAGAGCAGAGTTAGGCTGTTTGTCCTTGGCAGGAAATGTGGGCAGACTTGCCCACTCAGCAGACCAGGAGGAGAGGATGTGCTGAGGCACGTTGGTGCCTCGTCAAGGGCAACCTCTGGAGTGTTTGGACACAACTCGTGGAAGCCAGGTTTTGAAAGAGCAAGACCCAGGACACATGGATTCCAACTGCAACTTTGCCATGAAGAGAATCTGTAACCTGGGTAAGTCACCTCTTGTTCCTGAACCTTAATTCCTTCATTTGAAAAGGGAAGGGGGTAGGTTTTTTGGCCTACGTTCCATTTATTGTCTCTTCAGGGGCAAAGGAAGGTCCTAGAGGGGGAACTGGGAGTATCCGAAACTGGTGGTGTGAGAAGCGGGGTATCGGCAGCAGCAGCCCTCTGTTCTGGCTGTGCTTTGCAAGTGGTTCTGGGGCTTCAGGGATATGTGACCCCATGGGTTGCTATGACAAGAAGGCCTCATGAAAAGAGACTAGGCAGTACAAGTTGGTCTCAGTGATGCTGAGAGACAATCTTGGTGGTGGTGATGAGACTTGGCATCTGTGGGCCTTGGGGACACTGGCTGTGTTGTGGGTTCCCACTGAGGGAGTCTGTCAATAAATGCTGAGGGAAAGGTTTGGCATCATCCAGGGTGCAGATATGTCAGCGAGTCAATGCAAAGATTGTATAAACTCCAGACTCCACATCTCTAAATCAAAGTAGTTCCCCATTTTACAAAAGTGAGGGCCAAATTATTGAGAGGAGAGAATGATGGAAACCGGAATTTACTGGATTTGTGTTTGGTACCAGACTCTGTACCTTTCTACTTCTTGTTCTGAGAAAGGTAGTGATAGTTCCCATTTTGGATAAGGAAATGGAGGGCCAGATAGAATAACGTCCCAGTTCAGGCAGCAGAACCAGGACTTGAAACCAGAGTTAGCCATGCTCTCTTAGTTACCCCAGGAGGTCTTTCCAAAGTGACCACCCAGTGAAACAGACAAACATCCAGGGCCAGGGCTGGGAGGACTGGACACTGAGGCCTTCCCAGAAATTCACAGGCTATTGATGTGGCTGTTTAATTCCTTCTCTGGTGTTACCTGCTTCTCCCAGCAGGGCCTGTGCCCACCCCATGACCCTCTTACCTGCACTGACAGTGATGGCCTCCATGAATTGGTCCCTCCAGGAATGGGTCCCCACAACCAAGGCCAGATTTGTCTTCTTGATCAGTTTGTCCACTGTGCTCTGTGAGGCAGAGAGAAACTTGGAGCCATGAGGTTAGAATGCTCAGAACCATTGAGGAGTCTGGTGCCTCATGGGAATGAAAGACTTCCTGCATCCCAGGGTGCTCCACATGCAATCTGCAAGCTACTCATGGAACAGTGTTGGGGGATTTCTTCTAGGACAATCCTATTTCCCTTTACTTTATTGTAACTGCTGACGTTGGATATTTAGAGTAATATAACAGAGAATAATTGTAATGGTATCAATGAACCTTGCCCTGGAGTAGTAAATTTTAGTATCTTTGTTTTAAAACTACAGTTAAACCATAGCAGTGAGACATCATAGCCCATTTATTCCATATGTTATGTTATGTTTCCTCACAATATTCCCCGGATATGAAACAGCCAGCACTGCAACTTCACACAATCAGTGGTAATATGGGAACAGAACTCAGGGCCATCTACCTCCCACCCCATGACTATTATTCAATTAGATCTCACTTATGGCCTGACCTTGAACTCATAGGACTCTTCAATGATGACCTCTAGTTTGGGGTGTTCACCCAATACTGGCTTTCCCATTTCTGCTATCCTCTTGGCTTCCTCTTCCTCCACAGTCAGCTTCCTGTCTGTCACCTCTGCAACAAAACAAAATCAGACTAGCTTTATTTAGCATGCTCTCCATTCCCTAAAAGTCAAAAGCTTAACCGTTTTAGGCCTGAGCAGTGGGCATAAAGCAAACAGCTCTGGGGAATGGGGATTTTGTATTCTTTTGGTGCCTATTTCTATAAAGTGCTGATACTTTATGACCATTAGATCATAACAGGTTTCCCTGCAGACCTGGAATAGGCACCTTTCTTCCTGTTTTATACCTCAGTGGGCAACCTGACCCAAAGACCTTAGGTCCCCAAGTTATTTGGTAAGATATTGGAGAGATGGGACCATATCTCTTGACCTTGAACTATCTTAAACCATTGTGCCTGACTGTTCAGCTACTTCATCTAAGAATTCTTGGAGGTCAGAGGCACATTCAAACCAAGGGTAATGCCCACTGGTTTATATTAACATCTGCTTCCAACACTCTCAGCACTACCCCCTTTGTAAAGGAAAAAGCAGGGATGTTTCCAGGAATATCTACATTTCATACAAATTAATATTATCCCCCCCAAATGTCATCATTTTCCAATGAAAGATCCCTAGGATTTCTATAGGAAGCTGGCACATTTCTTGTGGAACACAAATATTTGTTCTGAGGCATTCCTGTGTCCCTCAGTGTCTTTGAATCATTTACCAGTGGTCCCTTCTCATGTTGAATGGTTAGAAATTTTTTCCACTTCAGCTGGAGAGTCCATTTTAAGACCACTTCACCATGAAGACATGTTTTCTGGATTAGAGTGAAATAGAGATTGAATCTTTTTATTCCCCTTTGATTAGATAATTGCTCTTGGCAGCCTGTTTCTTTCAGAGCTTGTTTAAACACTTTTCCATCCAAGTCCACATTCTTGCATGCAATTAATTCTTTTATTCAGCTTCTTAACTGCTTTCACTCCACACGGTAAATATCCAAGGGAGATCCTCTGGTCTTTGGATAATCTCAGGGAATGGGTCAGAGACCACAAAGATCTTCTTTTGTGTCTTGAGAATTAGTAAAATGTAGGGAGGGATGAAACTCGAGCTCTTTAAGTTGCAAGGAAAAGATAAGCCAAGGATGTAAGTTACCAAGCAGAAGAGCCTATTTTATATGAGGATTTTCTTAGTTGGTCTGAATGAAGATGGTAAGGGGATGCAGAGAGGATCCCTGAACTGGCTGTTCCACTCCGTGCTTCTGGCACCAAACACAGAAGGCAATTCCAAAGTTTTTGGGAGCTGTCCGTGGTGCTGCTGTCCTGCTGTTAGTGTTGGTGATGGCTTTCAGAAACACGTATTTCTCAAGGTTCTACTTCTAAGTCAACAGACACCCTCTCGCAGCCTGACTTCTTTTAATTCATTAATTTTGAGTCTCTTATTAGTTATTTCTTAAGGTAAATCTGGGTACATCCAGAGTTCTGGCTATGAAGTCAGTGATCCTAGAAGCCAGACTGCAAGCCACTCTGAGAAAAAGCCTTTGGAAAAAGACACAGATTCCTCAAAAGCATGGGTACTCTTTCCCTCTACCTGTGGGTTTTAGCCCTATGCAGCAATGACTATTCCAGCAGCGACAGTGTTGTTCCACTCCCTCCCCAATTCCCCCATGTCGTACTTTACATGTGCCACCAGAACTTTATACCAACATAATGAGCTCTCCAGTGATATACAAATGTACCTGCGTAACCCCTTGTCTAGCAATCAATCTAGCACAATATCCATCTGGCAGGATATTGATCAACCTACTGACCTGTCCACCTCTGTGGCGACAGTTTTTCCACCTAGCTTTCCTGAAGAAATGTCTTTGACAAATAACCAATCCTCTGTCTTTGGATCTCCCTCAGCCCCAGAGAGGTAATATACATATCTGATTCCATTCGAGGCAACTCTAATTTAGTGTTTTGGCTTGGTAGCAATTACTCCCATTTTTATTTTTGTAATAATGAAAATTGTTATTTTTTCACATTAATTTTATGTTGTCCACATTAATTTTTTGAGAGATCACTAAGTCTCAGACCTAAAAACCATTTTGATTCTGACCATTTGTTTATGTGAATCTTCAGACTTTCATGTAAAGAGAATACATGGCAGGTGATGTTGATATTTAGACTGACTAAATACACTCTCAAACCTAGAAAAAGGAGGAGGGGAGAAAGAGAGACAGAGAAGGAGAGGGAGACAGAGAATAAGATGAAAAGTTGAGTGGATATTGGAAGAACAAAGAGCTTGCCAGGACAGAGAGGAATAAATTGCCATGAATGATCTACAGACATCTGCAAAAAGAAGTGGGGTAATGTGGCCAGTGCTCTCACTCCCAGGCCCCTGAACTTGGTGCTGTAGCTCAGAATGAACGTATTTATTCCCCATCTTTCACCACCAGGTGCTGTTAATTGCATTTGCCTGTCTTTCCAGGAAAATTCAAACAAAAATTTAAAATTTCCAGTAAACTTAAAGTCTAACCAAGGGCTCCTAAATTAAAGTTTCAGTAGGTTGAATTGAAAAGATCTAGGAAATAACACCTTCTTTTCCTTTTTAAGCTTCTACTGGTATTTGTGCAAATATGCTTAAAGGATAAAGGAGCTTAAGTTAAATCACAGTCTTTGTTTTATATGGTTGGTGAAAGGTGGAGGCAAAAATTTGAACAAAGAAGCCCAAATATCTTCAGGCAAGAGGATGCATGGAGATGCGGTCAACAGCAATACCCTGGGAGACTAGTGCAAAACACGGGGTTGGAGGCAGTCCATATCCTATTGGTACAAGGGGAAAGCAAAAAGCTAAGAAAGCTGGAGTAACTTTTTTTCAGAAAGGGAAAATGTAGGAATTTTCTTACATATTTTTTTGTTTAAGGCACCAAGGACAAATGTGTACTATGTACATTTCCCCTTTCTCAAACCCAGGGTGTAGTCTACAGGTGGCTTTGAACACCAATACATTCTATAAGATGCTTTGCCTCTTAAATGATCTTAAGTTTTTATATGTTCATAGAACTTATGAAATGCAAAATGTTCTTTCAATATATACTGAGACATCCTCTATAGCTCACTTTGCCTGTACCACGAGCCATAGTATTGCTGGGTGTGATGGGCATGCTTTTGTATCTGCTCACAAAATTAGATGTTTATCATTGGATTCCATGATTCAAACATGCTTTCAAAGTAGGTGTATGTCCTGCAAAAGGTTCTAGGTTCTGCATGAGAATCTCTTTAAAGTAACATCTCTAAAATTTTCATTTCCAGACAGATAATTACCCCTCTCCCCATTATATCCTAACTCTTCTTGTTCATGTCACATGTGACTTCAAGTATCAACGACAAATAAATCAAAGTTCTAGCAATTCAAACCTTAGCTGTGCTAAGATGGAAGATCTCCAGGATCTGCAAAATTTCGGATTCTTTCAAAATTGCTTTTCATGTTCTCACAGCAGCTCCTGGATTATTTTTCCCTGGATTACTCAAGATCAAAGTATTTTCTTTCAAACTCCATCATGATCCTGTTAGGAGATTCAGCTCTGACTCTCATTCTCTCTTGCCTCACAACATGAGATGACAGATAAGTTAAGACCCATCGGCTCTTTGGTAAGTTTCAATTCCCTTCCTGGTCTCAGAGAGGACCAACCTATACCTTTACCCACAAACACTGATGGAAACGGTGTTCAGGGAATTGTCTATTTCCTTATGATTACTTCAAGTGAGAAAATCAATCTCCTAGTCTTTAGGAGAAATTGTTGGGTTAACTTGAGCTTACAGCTCCTATTAAATAAATCAAAGGACATTGGTTTTAAACTAAGTAACAGCACTGGCAAGAAGTAGAAAAGAGGGGGCAAGGCACCTCTTACCTGGAGACAACAGGAGCGCTGTTTGCAAATGGATACCAGACAAGGGGAAGAAAGAAAAGGAAAGAGCATTAAGGTCCCATCTTGAAAGTATCCCCAGGCTTTGTGGTTGCAGCAGCATAAGAAGCAGTGAGCTTACTTGGTGAGAGAGCTCTGCAGCCACATGCGAGAGGCAGCACTGGGAGCATGCGCAGCAGCAGCAGCAACAACAGCAAGAGGTGTGAGCCTCTGAAGAGACTGCTGAGCACCAGGGCCCTGCAGTTATGAGTTTCCCCCACACTTTCCTTGCAGCTCTGTGGGCCAGGGAGAGAGGAACAAGGATGGGGGAACCAGTGGGTGAAACAGAGAAAGGGCTGGTCATTTGTGATCTTCTAAGGAATCAGGCTATTACATCCATTTTGGAAAAGAGTGAGAATCCAGTTACCTTGAAAACTGTATACAGATTGCAACCCTACCAGAGTAGCTGGCTTATCCATGGAGAATATGACTGTAGGGCTTGAATAGGAGCTCAGGACACTGAATAATGGTGTATAACAGTTTTGGTATCCATGTCCCACCTGGATCTTCTATCTCTAACCTCATAATTAGATCATGCTCAGCCTCCCAGTGCTCATAACATTTTCATGGCCACTGATGGCTTCCTAGCTACTATGTTGGCCAAAACTTTGAGTTTTCCTCTGAAAGAAATACCAGCAGAATGTATTCCTTGAATTTTTTTTTATGTATAGATATAGCCTGGAGTTCAAGGCTGTGCACTCCTACTATTTTGTATCACCTGTGCCTAGCAAAGTCACTGCCACTAGTTGTTATTTGCTGACTGTTTTGGTAATTGTATTTTTCATAAATTCATAGTGCTCCATCTCTAGATGGTAGCCTTTTTGTTCTGGAAAGGACAGGCTAAATTAGAGCCCAGATATTCTGGACGAGAGAGACTGTCATATTCATAAAAAGTTATTTGTAGATGGGAGATAACAAATACAAGGTCTCTACAAGGACTGAGAAGCTGAATTAAAAGTGTCTCCCACATAGGTTGTCCCTAGCCCCTCAATTTGTGCTTATGCTGAACTCTTTTAGATTTCAGGGTCAAAAAATAAAATAAAATTCTTGAGACATACATTTTCATCTTGATGGTGACTTAACACAGCCCTCTAATCCCTGGCTCTTGTTCAGTGAAAGTCTGGGAATATCCTGCCACATAATCCTGTGTAACTGGTAACTGACAGAGATTGCTAAGGAGTGGAGGGAGGGTGTCTGTGAATTGTTTCTTCTAAAAATTTTTAAGAGTACATTCAGACCTGTGATCCATCATCCCATATTCATAGTCCCTGAAGACAACTGTGGATCCAGAATGTTTATGGTATAAAAGCAAAGAGAACAGCAATTGACTTTTTCTGGTTTCTCCCATATGGAATTCCAAGGGGTAATGGATCCATGGATCTCTCTACTATCATGAAATAGATAGAGAGATAGATAACAAGAGGGCTTGTTCATTCTGCTCCTTCTATTGATCTGCATGGAGGAGCCCCTCTTGGCCCTACTTCCAGTGGAGACCAAAAACCCAAATACATCAGTGCACCCAGGTAGGCTAGAAAAGGGGCAGCTCTTCCAAAAAGTCCTTGTTACCCTGTTTTTCACTTAGATGTAACTTCCAACACCAAGATTATCCCTAGCACAGCAAGATGGCTTGCAGTCAGCTGGAATTTCACCATTCTCTGGTCATTCTGATCTGGGACTTTCCACCTAGCAGTTAAAGATGGGTCAATGTATTCCATGTAGCCCAACTTTGAGTGACATGATATTCCCCAGGTATTTTCCAGCTGCTACTGCTGAAAGAAACTGGAGCTGAACTTTCACCTGCATTGATCCTCAGGGTAAGGTGAGAGCCACCTATCCAGGCTCAGACACCTCAGAGACAAGCAGGAAACAACTAGTTCCATGAGTAACTGGAGGCATCCGGGCAGCTTGTCAGGGTGAACGCATGAATGCAGCAAGAAGAGGCACAAACAGGCCCCATGCTTGGGGGAGAGGGCTCTCCCTTTCCACCTGAGACTTTCAATGTCCAGGCCTAGGCCTAACAGCCTTGACTATTCTACTCAGTATTGCTCTCAGGAGTCCACTTCTACTCTACTCCAGGGCACCCGTGTTTCCTAACCATCCTCTCTTCCCCCTCCCCCAACTTGTCCAACACTTTTAACCGTACCTCTGAAATCTGCTTTGTTTGCCAAGAATAGAATCTCCTATTTCAAATCCAGGCCTTTATTGTTTTTTTTTTTTTGACAATACAATTGTCCTTTTCAGCATGCAGAGACTACACTATTGTGAATACCTAAGACTCTCCCGTGCAGCAGTCATAACGAAAAGCAATTTCCACTGTACTGTTTCTCACTCCAAGAACAGCAGGGAATTCTAGAAATCAGGATGGGTTTTCATTGGTTTTGAGTCTAGACAATCAAGCTTTACAACCTTTCACCTTATGGTCTGATACCAAAATATGGGAAGAACTGAAGAAACCAAAAATTAACCCAAAGGACAATATAGGACAGAATACCAGAAAATGGACACATTTCCTATTGTCCCCTTTCATCTTGGCATCCTGGTCACTGGAAAGAACTGGGGCATATCACATGGATGACCTGATGAAATCCTGCCTTCTTACCCATGTTCTCCCCCAGAACTAGGCCCTAACAGAGCTCTGCTGACATCTCCTTGGACACAGAATCTAGTGCAGCAAAAAGGGGTCCTTAAGAGGGGTGTATCCACAGGTGTTTGCATTTGACCCAGCTTATCTTAGGTTATTCTCTGTCCCGCTGCTGGTAGGAGTGGTTGGAGAGGCAGAAAAGAAGAGCCTCTTTACTGGTGGAATAAAGTCACAAACAGACTTCCAACCTATTCTTCTTGTCCGGAGTCACTGCCTTCTTTCCAGCTACCCTATATGATTCCTCTGCTGTTTTCATTTATATCTGAGTACTTGGGACTTGAAAGTTGATGAAGGTGGTGTACAATGACCTTACGTGTCTGCTGCATCCAACCCATGAGGGGGATGTGCAGAGAATACACAAGGGAGGTGGGAATGAGGTAGGGCAGGTGTTGAGATAATTTCTGAGAGTATTCTCAGTGGCAGACATTGGAGGATTGCCAGGAATACAATCTAGGAAGCAATGAAACCAGATTTTTTTTTCTTTCTTCCAGGGCTCTTTGGCAGTCAGGCTCAAGGCAGCATCTTATCGGGTGGCCAAGGAGAGAATGAGTAATAGAAGATGGAGAGGGCTTCTGCTTCTAGAACACCAGGAAGTCCACACCAGTGTGGGCATAGAAGTGCTTAGGTCTGCAGAGCGAGTCCACAGAAGATATTGAGGGCTGATCAATCATATTGGTCTGAGAAGACCTGTTAATGGGCCTTTGGGAGTATAGCTGCCAAATCACTTAGATTTGTCCTTGGGTAAAAGGCTTTAGGATGCTCTTTGTCATGTGGATATGAAGTAACTGCAGAACAATCACCCCTTTTGACAAATAAATGTGTCTGTTTGATCTTCCACGGGCTCCCAGCAGCATATGTCTCCTGAAGGGGAGTGTGAATGTCCTCCTCTTGGTATTTCCCACACCCTTACCCGTTCCCACGAATACTTCTCCAACACTTTCATAGTGGCTTCTGATCATTTTCTTCAAGGCACGAAATCTTTCCTTACATCTCCCTTGGTTGCAGCATAATCAATCCCTTAGGAATGGAGCCCTGGCAGGTATTCCGAGATGCATGTCCAGAGGAAAGGAGATGAAGGCACTTCTTTGGTGTGGGATAGGGTTATCTTGGGATCTGACTGATATGCTCATTTGCAGATATGAAGCAAAGACAGCCTTTTGTGAACCATTCAACACCTATTTCTGAAAATCACCACCAACTACACCACTTAGAGTGACTTCTCCAATTGGAAAAGTCAATACTCTGGGCCTGCCCTGTCTGTCTCCAGGGCCCTCTGGCAAGGGCGATTTCCAGACTTGGAACTACTTCCTTTCTTTTGCAGACTCTCAATTTTCTGCTTTAAAGATCTTATTATCCTAAAGTAGCCCAAATATAATACCCTACCTTGGACTAGGAACAGAAGTAGAAGGCGATGGGGTAGGAGGCCAAGGGGAGGAAGAATAGCTCAGGATTACAGATAACATGATAATCTCAGAAGCCAGGTCTCTCTCAAAGAGCTCTCAGAAGCTATAGCCTCTGACAAATGGCACACATTTTCAGGCCACGGTCTACACAACTGTGAAATAGCCAGATAAAACAACTTACCTCCATGAAGGGCAGAGGGGCCTATGGGGCACTCTGCAAGTGAATAACCTGCCAAGCACATGGCGGAGGGTGGGGAATGCAGCAGAAAATGGTCAAAGCATCATTGCAACAAGGGCCCCAGCCCCCATCAGACCCTCCCCCATTCAATTCAGGCTAGAAGGCGAGGGGTGGGAGGGGAAGAAGGCAGGATAAGGGTACCAGCATGCAGCATATCACATTCCTTTCTTTTTCTTCTCCTCCCCACCCTC
This sequence comes from Tonatia bakeri, assembly GCA_004024845.1. Lineage (NCBI taxonomy): Eukaryota > Metazoa > Chordata > Mammalia > Chiroptera > Phyllostomidae > Tonatia > Tonatia bakeri. The sequence goes on from PVIA01004201.1 coordinate 105,627, forward strand.
CAAGGAGTTTCCACATTTGCAGGTTATTTGGGGGGGCGCTGTGGGGGAGAGTGCTGGGGACAGCAGTAATCAGGTCATCACTGGAGCACAAGGAGGAAGTAACTCATGAGGGTAATGAAGACTTGAGGCTGCAGCGCTGCCCAAACGGTGGGAAAGGAGGACTTGGAAATAAGCTAAGACTGAGAAGGCAGAGATGATACCGAAACAGGGTGAGAGCGCGAATACAGGAGGGAAAAGAATAAAAAAAAATCGGTTGGTCAAAGGAGGAAGGAGGAAAAGGGACAAAAATGGGAGAAAAAATATAGTTGCTTTTTGTTGCTGTTGCTTTTCAGTTTAAATTTTTTTTTCTTTTTGTTGTTTGTTTTTTTCTTAAAGAATCTCACACCTGATATTCCACGTTCCATCCATTTCGGTTCACCAAGGGCAATGAAGAAATTCTCTTGCCTTTCGTATTCCTCCTCATCTACTATTTTAACCCTTATGGTTTTCCTGTAGGGACAACAAGAGAGAGAGTGTGTGTCGAGTGGGTCAGCAATTGGATGGTCAGTTGGAGCACAGCCTTTAAAATTATCCCCCATCACTCTTGGCGCATGCAGCCCAGTCCCATCGTGGTGGCTTTGACAGGACTACGGTGGATTGTAGTGTTCTTGTATTTAAAAAATGGTCTTAGCTTTTCTTGTCTCCTTGGTCATAGTTGTTCTTATGAGTGAGAGGGAAAGGGAGCCAGGAGGCAAAGAAAAGTGGGCAAAAGAAGGGATCCAAGAGGATGGCAAGGGAATGGGAAGGGAGAAGGGGCTGATGGTGGGGAGGAGTCATTTTAAATCCTGCTGATGGTTAATAGGAAGTGAGCTAGATAGCACATTCAGCTGGGTGTCACATGGTAACAGTGGCATTTCTCTGGGCACCAGGTAAACTATTGGCCCACTGGGAATGACCCAGGCCCCTTCTACAACAGGAAATATGTCTACAGCACCTGGCTAGGGACTTCTTTCCCTTCCTTGTGTCTATACCTACTGTTTATGTGAGTCTCATAAAGAAAATTTTAAAAGGAAAGTATGTATAAGGAAGGGAAATGAGAGAGAGAGAAAGCAAGGAAGGCAGAATTCTATGATCTCATAGGGCTTCCACAGTGGAAATGAAAATAAGTATGTTTTAACTACTACATGATATAGGGCTCCTTTAATATTTACAGCTGATGCACTCATGGGAAAGTGTGAAGAAAATGATGTAAATCATCAAATTTTAAATCACCTTTGAACTTCTCTCATATCAGAGTAACATGTCCCAAGGCTGGCTTCCTTCAATGCTGATTATCAACAGCCCAAGGGACAAGGTGATGGAGGTTCCTGTTCATTTCTGAATATCTTAACAAAGCATTGTGTCTTTTAGAAACAAATCACCAGGCAATACAAGTTTTGTTGAAAATCACTCCCCTCCAAAGATTGGCATGAGGCTGGCTCAGACCTATTGTCACTGGAGAAGTTGCCATGTGGGCTTGGATCTCCCTGGGTCCTTCTCCTGGTCCTTCATGAAACCACAGTGGGGTTGACGGGTCCCCATAGTGAACCCTGATCTCTCTCTCTGGCCTGGAACTTAAATGCTTTCTAAAGGTCAAAGAAGTGCTACCAAACAATAACCTAAATTGTCTAATCAAAGCTTCTGATGGCCCTATGCCATTCTAAAGACAGGACCACCCTTGCTCTCTATGAAGTGGTGGGCTGATCTGAATTGGTTTGTCAGGCTCAGGACTTGCTGGGGTGTATGTGTATATGTGTGTGTGTGTTCTGCAAGTACATTTTTTTTGGTCATCTTCCTAGCATTTTTTTGGACACCTTGCTCAGTGTCCAAAAAAGACAAAGCTCACTGATTGTTAAAGAGCATTTTCTGGGGATTTCTCTCCAGGCCCCAGACCCTGGGGCTGCCTACAAGGTGTGAGCCTGGCCTGTTTTCACACTGCAGGGACTCTGCTGTAGGATGGAAACCAGCTGCTTGGCAACCATTCGCATGGCCTGGAGGGAAATGATCAACAGCTCTGCCAGGGAAGGACACAGATTCATCTCTCCAGAAAAGCACTGTCTGACTTGCCTGTTAGAGAGTGTATGGGGTATATGGTGTTGCTTAAGTTGAAGACAAAAGCTCCCTCCACTATGAGAAGTCCAGTGACTTCTTGAAGAAGCTTTCACTCAGTTCAGAATCTTCTTTCCCACTATTATAATCCCCCTGCCTTCATATCTAGATGCTCTTCACAGGGAAAACAGAGTATTGGGCATAGGCCTTTGACCTACACCTGAAATTCAAACCTGTACTTTCAGCTCAATCAAAGTCAGGGACAGAAACACCTTGATAGCAGGGTTGTGACAGATAAAGACGGGCTTTGGGGAATTGGATGAACCACACACGGAACCCAAATCTAAGTACATTGATTCTCAATGACCAGGGACTGAAAGCTTAGCCCTGAGAACAGCTGTCCCATGGAAATCTGTGCTGAGAGCCTGGAGGAGTCTACAAGGGCTGCCCTCCTACCTGGCACTGTGCTGTCTGGTCTTTTCCTTTCCTGTATGTTAAGCCATTTGGGAGAAGCAGAAAGACTCATGCGATACTCTCAGAGCTGTGGCGCTCTCTCTCTCTCTCTCTCTCTTTCCCCCAAATTCAATTCCCCATCTTAAAAAATTTACCATTGGCTCTTGAGCATCCCTCTTACAGATACCATGTGACAGGCTTGCAGATGTTAGGACACAGCTGGGAGCGAAGAGAGGAGAGGGAGAGAGGAAAAGGGATGACAAGAACAGAAACAAGGGAAAGTGAACCAGAGGAGTAGAAAAAAGGGGAGGAAAAGGACACAAACAGATTGGAGGAATGAAGAAACAAAAGAGGAGAGAAGAATGTCAATGTTAGTGTGGAGGACAGGGTACTACACCTTTCTGAAAACTCATATCCACCATGCGGGGACCCATCATCTCAATGAAGTAATTCTTGTTTTTCTCATACGCCTCATCATCAATTACCTTGATGTGAATTGTTTTGCTGTGGATGGAAAAATAAGTATCATAAGCAGGAATAGAGTGGCAGGGGGGAGGGGGACAAGCCAGCCGGAAGAAACAGGAAGAGAAGGAAACAGTGAAAAGGTCCAGAAAGGCCATAGTTTGCCCCAACATCACAGAGACATGGAGGAGAGGGGCTACCCCAGTCCCCCTCCAGCCTCACTGGGCTCCACCTGGGCTTCGTGTGACTTCATGGCATGAACAGCTTGAGGTCTAGAAAAAGCACAGGCTTTACAGAGGTTCTGGGTTCTGATCCTGGATTTGCTATGTGACCTTGGACACTTTAACTGGTACATGCACAGGTTGAATAATGGTTACTCGATCCCAGGGCAGTTCCAGAGCAATGAAATAATATACATGTAATGGCTCAGGCATTTAGGTCCCCCATGTTTGCTTGCATTTCCTTCTTGCTTTTGGGACAAGGAAGAATTTTTAAATTTTTTATTTTTGACTTTAAAAATCAGCTAATGTTGATCTGAAAGCTTTATTTATAGGAAAAGGGGCGGGAGAGGAGAGTTGGCCTTTGGGAGTCTTGACTGAAAATAGTCAAACTTCTCCCTTTCATTGGGGCAGTGACTATCACAGGCAGGCCAGGAAGGCCATTTGGCTTAAGTTGCACATTCTGATAATTCACAACAGACCTCAAAACCTACCGAGGCTCTCTCCAAATGGGCGCCTGTGGTCATGGGGACGCACCGAGCGGACCCCATTAGCTCCAGGGCATTAGCTTTGAATTGTGATTAGTTTATATATCCTACAGTGATATTGTGACTAGTACAATATTGTTTTTGTGCTATGTTGGTTTTTTATTAAAAATGTTATTTTGTTCATTTAAACATTAAAAAATGTAAACCAATTTTAGTAACTATTTTATATTTCTTCTTTTAAAAAATATTACTAGGAGCTTTAAAAACCAAGACAGATCTGGGCCAGCTCTTCCAACCTTTGTTTTATGATGGGGACATTTCAGGACAAGACCCCAGTCAAGGTGTTTAGGCCTGTCCCAGGGGGCGTGAAACATTGTTCAATAGGGGTAGGCATGGAGCTTAGTCTCCCCTAAGCAGTGGGGAAAAAAGGGACCCACAAAGAAGCCGTGTTCCGCTATCCGTGGGCATGCCCCTTTCAGACTCAGAGACCTGGCCTTTGTTCAGGAGGCTAAGGCCTTCAGCTCCTCCCATTATTCTTTGTTCTAAAGTAGGAATGTCTTTACTTTCTGACTTGGGATGACCTCTCCGCTCTGCTGAGCTGTTACAAATCACCATTAGAGCTGGGCATCTACAGAACTTCCTCTGTCCACACTGTTGATTCTGTAGAAGCAGATGTGGGCCCAGTGCTCCTGAAGTGAATGTAATAGCAGTTACTAATACACCCTGGACTCCGGGGCCCAATCCTTCAGAAACAAAGACTCCATACCCTCATCACTGGCCACACCCACTCCAGTCACAGAAACACCATAGAAAGGTGAGTGTTCAACCTCCAAAGGCCACAACACTTGGCCTTCCTTCCTCCAGAGCAGTGGCATTGGTAATGGAGACTGACGTCTGGGGTCCAATTTGGTACCCCCCTCTCATTATTAACTGAGTGACCTTGGGCAACTTGCTAAAGCTCTTTAAGTCTCATTTGTGAAGTGGAATACTAGTACCTCTTCTAGTGTTCTTTAAAAAGATCATGCATGGAAAGTGCTTGACAAGGTGCGTGTTCCCTAGTAATTGTTTAGTAAATAGCAACCATTGGTACTGAGAGTAGTATAAACTGGTTGGTGGCTGGAGAGTTATATATAAGGGAATCATCCTTTCTAGTCATTCAGTCAAAAACTAAGGGGAAGTCAATAAATAACACTGGTGACCCAAGATATGGTATGGGCTGGAAATAGGTACCAGGTCAAGAAAGAATTGGATAAAACAGGATACTAGATACCAAATGGGTTAAAGGGCTTAGAATGGGAAGGGTGGAAGCATGGAGAACGAGTCTCATAATCTCCCAAATTTGGCCTTGTGCCCTTAGGCAGCAACAAGCTTTGGGCTGGAAGGATCACTTGCCATACAACATAGGCTGACTTGTGCTTCATGTGATGTTTTGACCAGATAAACAGAATAAGAGAAGCCACCATAGTTGAAGATAGGGAAATGAGAACAAACATTATGTAGTGACAAGAGGAATTTGAGTTAGCTAGCTGGTACCACTTGTTGGAGGGCATCACGAGTGGAGGAGGCAGGTGTGGGACTCCCTCACTGAGATCATTAATGGGGAAGGCATCGCACCTGTTTGAACATAAGGCGTCACCTTGCCCAGAGCCTAGAGGAGTTCCTCACAGCTCTTGAAAACTGAGAAAGTTCTCAGTTCTGCTTATGTCACAAATGAGGTCCAAGAACATTTAAATTTAGTCAGAGTCACCAGCCAGGTCTTGAGTTCTCTTTCCAAACTTACCCTTCCCATTTCAGTCAATGGCACCATCTGCTGTCAAATTGCTAAAGCCCCTCCCAGACCTGTGTGGATCAGTTGGCTGGGTATCGCCGGAAAAGTGAAAGGTGGCCAGTATGTTTCTCTTTCACATCAGTGTTTCTCTCCCTTTCTTTCCCCCTCCCTTCCCATCTCTAAAAATAAAATAAATAAAATCTTTTACAAACAACTGCTCAAGCCCCAAACCTGGAATCACCCTTGATTCTTTCTTTTCCCTCATTCCTCCTCCTCTGCTACACTCACCTCCAACCCTACTCTATTTAATTCACCACCATCTTTTCCTCTGCTATCAAGACTTGGACCAAAACACCATTAATTCTCCCTGGGACTTTGCAATGGCCTCCTAAGAGATTTTCCTGCTCCCGCCTTTGCCCTTTACCTGCAGACCCTTCCCTGCATAACAACCAAGGCTACCTATTAAAAATGCAATCCAGGCCCAACCACACCCGCTATAATTGGATAAATACATTGGGTTAGCCAAAAAGTTCATTTGGTTTTTTCCATAAGATGGCTTTAGGAACACTTAGTTGTCTTTACGTTCATTTGAAACAATTTTGTTAGATTGTATTGTGACAGCTATCATATCAGTGTCCATTAAAAAACTTATTAAAATTGGCTTATTAAACTTATTAACATTTTTGTGTAGCCATTTTAATATTGAAGATCAGAGAAAATATACCACACTTTCAGCATATTATGCTTTATTATTTCAAGAAAGATAAAAATGCAACTGAAACGCAAAAAAAGATTTGTGCAGTGTACGGAGGAGGTGCTATGATATATGATTGAACATGTCAAAAGTGGTTTGCGAAGTTTCATGCTAGACATTTCTTGCTGGACAGTGCTCCATGGTCAGGCAGGTGAGTTGAAGTTCATAGCAATCAAATCAAGACATTAACTGAGAACAATCAACAATATGCCATGTGGGAGATAGCCAACATACTCAAAATATCCAAACCAATAGTTACTGGTGAAAATGAAAAATGTGTCTTTCATTTTACAGAAAAAACTAAACAGACTTTTTGGCCAGCCCAATACAATAAAATCCTTACATGGCCTGCAGGATCTTGTGTGCTACAGGTGCTGTTGACCTCACTGACTTCCTGCGTAACATTCCCCCCTTGGTCTTTCTCTTCCTCCAATCAAGTCCTTTCCCACTTAGGGCATCGTCTTTGCTGTTCTCTGTGTCCGGGTCTGTGCTTTGCCTCACCCTTTGAGTCTCCACATATACTGCATACCCCCTCCCTGGAGAGGCCTTCCATGGCCACATGTCTCGTGGATCACCTTCTTCCCCACCCTCTCCCCATCTCTCCGCCCTGGGTCACTTTCTACCCTGTCCCTTCTGCTCATTCCCTTCAGGGCACTAATCACAGACTGAAGTTAGCTGGTTAGTTTATTAACTTACTTGCTTATAGTCTGTCTGTCCACATTAGACTGTGAGCGCCACGTGGGCAGGAAACTTGTCTCCAATGTGCCACTGTAGTCCTAGTGACTGGTACAGAGGAGCCCCTCCCTCAATGATAACTTAGTGAGTGACTGACTAATCATCAATTTCTAATACACTTGAGGCTTCATGAAATCAATCTACTTTGCCTTTTTATAGTAAAAATATAACTCACTGGAGGCAAAAAAGAAGACGAAAAATATTATGAAGGCTATTTTGTTGGAATGCCTAAGAATTCTCGGTGAGACAAAGAGACTAGGATCCCAATGTCATTGAACTATACCCTTAGCTTTATTAGCCTACTTTATTTGTCCACTCTGCAGAAGAGCTCTCCAACAAGCCGAGATCTAACTCATGGTTTTGGGCTAGGGTTTTTGAACCCTATGTCTCTCCTATTCCCAATTCCTGCTTCCGTCCCAGTGGCACTTACTAAATGGTCATGGGGTCAGCTTATCCCAAGCAGCTGCTCCTTGAGCCACTAATGCTTTCTGAGGTTCCAGGGACTGCCCCTGCTTCTCCTCTGAGCCTCCTGCTGAGGGAGGTGTCAAAGCATGCAGCATTCCCAGCTAAGGCCTGGCTGTGCTGCTTGGGAAAGATGCTCCCAGGGGATCTCCCACCAACAACACGGAAAGGATTAGAAAATGCACTGCTGAGCTGCCTGGCTGGAACATTCCTTTGCACTGAAGACAGCTAATTCCAAATCAGGCCTCTGGTCCTTGGGGTACTGCTAAGAGAAAAAGCTGCTCTTCAACCACTGAGTTCCTCTAGGGTGCAAGGGGAGGAAGTGGTATTGATTTGTTGAATGGATAAGTGAATTTTACCTTGGAGGAGAACCCTGTGAATTTCCCTTTATGCAACGAGGAGATGTAAGATAATATATGCAGTTACATTATATTCAGCACCGTGAGAACTTTCTTATTTCATGCTTATTTAAGCCATGAAACATACCTATTATTACTTCGCCTTTAAAGATGAGACAACAGATGCTCAGGGAAGTTAAGTAACTTGCCCTGAGTCATACTGCTAGTAAGCAGCAGAGCTGGGATGTTAGTCTATGCCTCCTATTAGTCCTATAGCTGACTTCATACAAGCAAATGGGCAAACTCCGGGTGTCATTCCCAAGCTGTGGCCACAGTGAGGAACAACAGAACCCTTCCATTTAAATCCAGGCACACAAGAAGATTATAAGTGGATGAGCTTCTGCACTGTGGTGTGAGTATGTAGCTTCCTAACCCCATGGCTTTCTCTTGCTAGAAATAATCTCTAAATAATCTCTGACTTGGTGAGATTATTCCTCCTTCCTGATTCCTGTTACATAACTCTTCACCATATCAAAAAGGGCTCCTTTTCATCATTTCTAAATTTTTCCTGGCTGCTCCTGGCTGATGGAGGCTTAAAAAGCTTCCTTGACCTAGGGCTGAAGAACAGAGCTGGTAGCGGAGCTTTCAGCCTTACCATGGGAGCCTTCAGTAGCCTCACATCTCTGTGTTGGGTTCCTTTTTCAGTCTTTATCTTCCCAGTTGGGCATCAGTGACTCCCATCTCTTCCCAGTGCAGGTTCTTGGCTCTGAACCAGGCCAGAAAAGCCTGTCCCACTGCCAACCACATCCTGACAGCCGAACACTGATACTGCCCCACCCCTACACCAACATCTGGGGAAAGGCTCTTTGTCTCATGAGAAGGCTTAGGATGCTTCAATCTATCTTATCTCGGAAATAGGGTCCCTGCAAACAGCACTTCTCAAACTTTAGTATGGGTATGTATCCCTTGGGGATCTTGTTAAAATGAAGATTCTGATTCAGCAGGTCTGGGGCAGCCTGAGATTCTGCATTTCTAACAAGCTCCCAGAGTTTGCCCATGCTGCTGGTCCAGGGCCCAAGGCTCCTTGGAGAAGTCTCTCTGACTCCATTAAAAACTTGGGGAAAGGGAGGCAGCTACTCAAATGCTATCACCAGTTGGGGAAAGGGGGGCTGGAATCAACATGTAGCATTTCAACAATTAGGTCCATTCTGACACTACTTTTTCAGGGGGACACTGGAGTGCCCCAGAGTAGAGTGACCAGGATGATGAAGGGCCTAAAAACCAGATTTTAAATAAATGTATTAATATTTATATAGTGCTTGCTTTATGCCAGGTACCATTCTATTGAGGAATTTTACTAATATTAATTTAATCTTCACAACAAACCTGTGAGGTGGGAACATGCCAGGCAAGGTGCTATTCTCTCTGCATGTATTATCTCATTAAATCTTCACTATAACCAGTGAAGTACATACTATTTTTCTCCCCAGCTTATAGATGAGGAACCAGAGGCCCAGAGAAGTTAAGAGACTTGCCCAAGATCATAGCTAAATAGGTGGCAGCCCTGAGATTTAAATTCAGACAGTGTAGCTATAAAGATTGTGCTTTAAAGCCCTGGCTGGCATAGCTCAGTGGATTGAGCGTGGGCTGCAAACCAAAGCATTGCAGGTTCAATTCCCAGTCAGGGCACATGCCTGGGTTGCAGGCCATGGCCCCCAGCAACCCCACATTGATGTTTCTCTCTTTCTCCCTCCCTTCTCTCTCTAAAAATAAATAAATAAATCTAAAAAAAAAAAAGAATGTGCTTTAAACTGGGATCTGATATGTGGATTTTGAGGAAAGACTCTCCAGGGAGAGATGACACCCACTCCAAATGGTTCTGGGGTTGCCATTTCCAAAGCTCTGGGGCCATGGCAGGAAGGCTGGCTTCAACTATACCACACTCCATTACATCAGTGAGGTGAACTGGCTCATAAGGGAGGGGTTGCCCCATTCCTGGTGGTATTAAAGTGTGAAATGATGACCATGCATGCAAACGGCCATAGAAAGGATTCTTGCATGCTCCAGGAGGTCAAGTAGATGAACTACAAAGGTCTATACCCAGTGGGTCTAGGGGGCGAGGGGAGCAATACTGATTTGGGTTGTGTGCCTTCCATGGTGTGAATTACTCCCACTAGAGTCAATATTAAGTTACTAATAGTTTTAACAACCAGCTTGCAAAATTCCTAAACACATAACAATCAGCTCTTGTGAACAGGTGGGAACCACTTCCAACATACCACTGACAATGTCAGATTCTATGGAAGTGTCTGAGAGAGGTTATGATGGGAAAAGGTAGTTCTGATTGATTTACAAATTATTTTTACCACACACTCGAGTTTGCTCAAAATGGGTAACCAATAAAGTATTAATATGCTTATTCAAGCAAGCCTTTGGGGGAGAAAAGGTTCAAAGGTTTGGCTTTTAAAAGGAATATAGGCTGATGAGGAGCTTGTGTTAGGTTGACTTTCTAGATTTCAGAATGTCTCACTGAAGGTGTTCTGCCCAGCTCCCTGGAACCCGTGACTACGAGGAGCTATCATTCCCGTGTTATGTGATATGGTGTTATATGATGCAGCTGACCTTCAAATAGGGAGATTGTCCAGGTGGGCCTGGTCTATTCACACAGACCCTTAAAGGGAGAGCTTTCTCCAGCTGAAGAAGAAGGCAGAAGCTTGAGGGATTTGTGCATCAGTCTCTTCAAAGCATGAGAAGGACACATGTTACTTCTGGTTTGAAGGTGACTGTGTCCTGTGAGAAGAGTATAGGCAGCCTCTAAGAGCACCGTGGTCCCTGGATGACAGACAACAAGGGACAGGGCCCCTCAGACCTAGAGCCAACAGAGATAGGATCCTGCCAATAACTTTAATGGGCTCAGAATCAGACACTTCCTCAGAGCTCCCAGATAAGAGCCTAGCTGGCTGACACCTGGATTCCAGCAGAGAACCCTGCCACATCCTGCCTGGGCTTCTGAGCTACGGACTGGGAGATAATACATGGGTACTACACTCTGCCTCTAAGAGTATGACAATTTGTAACACAGCAATAGCCAACTAAAATGGGGAGCTTATTTACTTTATGAAGTCAGGAACTCAGCCAGGTGATCTCTTGGAACTGCTTACAATAACTATCTTGCAATCAGAATTCTTTGCCCTGATGGCAGGGCCACTGCTAAGCCTAGTACAACACTGCTAAGCCTAGTATAACACCTTTGTGCTAGGTCAACAAAAGATACAGCCCTGGATATATACCACTTGGTACCACTTGGTACATATCCACAGTGCCTTCCTCTGCCTTACATAACAAAATATTAGGCTACAGGGCTAGGCACAGAGAGTACTGGCTGGATTTTAGCCTCCACTCAGGGGTATTTATGCAGTGCCCAACTTTCACAACTGCAAGCAGCAGACCTGCTTAGCAGACTCTTTTGCCTGAGTCACTATCCACATACATGCCCAAACCAACAGGACTATGAGAGAGGCTAAGGCAGAAAGATGGATTTCATTGAAGAACTTCCTGCAAAAGTGGGGGGGGGGATCAAGTGGGTGGGAGGATGAGCAGGCAGGGAGGTACAAAGTAGGAGGGAAGGGTATATGAGTATGTAGGAAGAATCATGATCATTGGTCCTTTGGCATCTATTCTGGACTCTTTGGATGAGTCCTCTGCTGCTTGCAGCTTCTGCATACCTAGGACTAGTTGGGCTGATCAAGGAAAGCCCACGAGGATGTGGCTCCCCATAGGCAAAATGTAAGAACATTTTGTCTCCACTAACAAATAAGATCTAAGTGCCGGGCATGACGATGGATGCACACCCATGTGTTTGAGGACTTGATGCTGATTCTATCCATTCTGGAATGTCTGGGCTTATAATTGGGCACAGTAGCTCATCGTCTACTCTTTGCTTTCCTAAATATCCCCTTTCCCAAAGCCTGGAGAGCTTCTTAGCTTTGGCTAAATGGAAAGGAGCATCTGAGATGACTGTGTGACTATGTACCTAGACTTCACGGTGTGGCTAGAGGCAAAGTGGTGTCAAAATCTCTAAAGGGGACGCTCTGTTTCCCAAAGGTCAGGACAAAGTAAAGACATTTTCGATTTTTCAAAAAGGCCATCTTCTAAAGCAGACACCCTTCCTTTTGAAGGCTGTCATACCTTACAGGACAGCTCTACAGGGTAGAAAAAGATTTTAAATCACTAAGTTTTATCCTCTCCACCCTTTCATAGAGGATGAAGACTAAACCCTTCATCCTAGGAACTAGAAGCTCTCTGTAATGTCCATCACCCATCCATCCATCCATCCATCCTCCCTCTTGTTTACCAGAAGCATGTTCCTGCTATCACGAAACTTCAATCTCATGATGTGAACATGGTTAGAAAGCATCACTTTTGACCCTCCCTTTAGTTTGCTGGTATGGAATTTCCACGGGGTAGTGAGTAATATTAAGTGCTAGGAAATTCAGTAGCTCCATGGAAGAATCAGCTTGCTCATGCACATGGGAAAGTTTGTAGGTTCATCCATTGTCTAAGTACATTTTTCCTGCTAGTACAAGAGTGCTCTCATCTCTTTAAGCCACAAAAAAAAAAGATTTATCTTCCTCTTTGCTGCCCTATAGTTGGGAGTACTTCACATTCCTGATTAAATGTGTATGCATGTGAGTGGGGGTATGATGAGGTGGGGTGAGGGTTGGGAGCATTCCACTACATGTTAGAGGGAAAATCTGGCCTTTATGAAAGTAGGCTCTGTAGGAGCCCTGCCTGTTATTTTCAAAGGGGAATTAGATTTCCAATCCCCACAGCAGTGGGCCTGTGCAGGTTTCAACTCTATATGTGACTCAGTTAATTACAGTTCTATCTGAGCCCCAAGTTTGCCCTGCTCATCCCAACACAGCTGGTGCGAGAGAGGGAGGGTGATTCAGAGCTCCAATTCTCTCCCTCTTCTAAGTCAAGGGGGGAAATTTAAAAAACTCATCAATGGTCTGGGAATAAACAGTTTCAGTGCATGAAGTTGATAAATCCCCTTCTTGGAAAGGCAGTGAGAATAATCTATAAAATCATTTTACTTAACAGTGTGTCTGCTCCCAGCACTGAAGAGAACAAATGGGCAGTTATCTGACTAAGCGTTGGAGATGTTGGGCCTCTCTGTCTTGCTTTCTCTTTCTGCTGGGGATCTCATTTTTTTTTTAAGGATGATTTTGATCCAAGCAGAAAGGAGAGAAGTTTGTACTGTATCAGCATGAAACTTCAGGTGGGAGAAAACGCTGGCTCCTAAGGACCTGGGTGAAACACAGCCAGGGCTCCTGCCTTCCACTTCAACTCCCTGTCCACTGGAGCAGTTATAAAACCCATATTTCTGGAGGATTCTTCCAGGGAATAGCTAGTCCAGGAAAGACTACTGTTCCTGGGCTGGGTGGAGAAACCCTTCAATTGGAGACCTAACAACGGGGAAGATTAGCTGATTCTACAGACATGTTTTTGACCGAATCAGTCAGGGACTACACTGAGCCAGAGCTGCAGCCCTGCACAAACGCAGTGGGCTCCGTTCACATACAAGTCAACACGATGCTTCACAGGGGGAGTGCAGTGCGGTGGCCCTGGCTGAGAGGACAGCATATGAATTGCCTGTCAGCCATCATTGCCATTTGGGGTGTACTGTTTTGTGGGTGCCAATGGATTTGTCAAAAATGTCTGCCTATGAGACTTCTCTATGATCTGTTTTCTGGTTCAGAGTTCTTCCCTTCTTCTACCAGCCAAATGGCAAGTTCTTGTTCTGCACTACCCAGAGACAAAATAGGGCCTGGGCTGTGAAGGGTTGGAGCCAGCGGCGCGGAGCCCGAGTCCCTGCTCAGCAGCATGAGTGTGGAGCGCTGGCTGTATCCTCTGCTCTAACGTGAGAGTCGGGCCCACTGTTGGCTCCACAGAGGTTGGTGATTTCAGCAGGAACACAGGAGGCAAACTTCCTGGGGAACAGAGTCTAAAAATGGAAGCCCAGATTTTCACAAAGGTGAGGGGGATGGCAATTCTATTGGCTTCATGTTTAAAGGTCTGAAGTTCTTCGGATGGTCAATCAGGCCAGGACCAGGGTGAGGCAAGTGAGGCATATGTGCAAAATGTAAGGGTACACCAGACAACGCAGTAACCGGGACAGATACTACTTCAATGCAATATTTTTAAAACCTGCACGAAATCCAGGATGAACAAGATGTCGAAACTTTACACAAAGACAGAGCCTACGCCTACAGCTGCCTGACTCACCGTGCCCCAACCCTAATCCACCGTAGGGTCGTTTGGTGCTTGTACGACAGAGTGGATGGGAGACTCAAAGGCAGCAGAACAGACTCTGAGTTCTGCTGCTGCTTCTGTCCTGTTGCCTTCCCCACCCTTCACCCTCCCCGAGCCTGTACAAGGAGGACCAGAGGCCTTATTTCTTTCTTAGTATTTTTGTGAGTAATGATATCAGCAAAAAAACAAAACCTTTATTTTTGGAAACTGCAGATCTTACTGAATTCAGTGTGTGTGTGTATAGGTGTATTTGTGAGTGTGTGTATGTGTCTGTGTGCTTGTGTCCCTGCATGTCTGTGTCTGTGTGTGCACATATCCCTGTGTATGTACAGGTCTGTGAGTGTGTGAGAGAGAGAGAGATGTAAGGAGGGCAGCAAGACCTCTGGAGCAGACTCTGCAAGCCTTTCCAGAAGCCAGCCAACTCTCTCAGCCTTTCCGAGTCCATCCCTTCATCACTACTCCCACCCCCACCAGAGGGGGCACCCTCCCTCCTGCAACAGGCAGACCTCTCTATTTTTAGACAATAGGGTATAGATGGGGAGGGTGGAATTTCTTCTCTGAGGACATTACTCTTGAACTGTGCTCTGGACCCATGGAGGTCAGTTCTCTGTGGCCCTAGCTTCTGCTTCTCTGGCGTTGTCAGTCAGGCGTGGTCCACCTCTCCTCCCTGCCACTCCACCCTGCTCCAACATCATCACCTCTGCCAGGACCCCTGCAATAGCCCCCTCTTCTGGCTTCCTGCTTCCACTTCTTTAGCCCTTTTGTAATCCATTCCCCTCTTGACAGCTGGAGTACTTTTAATATTTTTTAAAGAAAATGAAAACGTACCAGTTCCCTACTTGAGCCCACAGTAGGTTCCCATTGCACTTAGAATAAAACTTAAACAGTATAATCTAGTCCAGGAGTTCTGGAACTTCAGTTTACTCACAGTCATCAAGAGGGCTTCATAAAACACAGCATGCTGGGCCCCTCCCCAGAGTTTCTGATGTCCAAGGAGGTCTGAGAGGGCGGGTGGAGGGTTTGCATTCCAAACAAGTTCTCTGGGGATACTGATGTTGCTGGTCTAGGCTCACTCTCAAAAACTGACCAAGCCTGCCAGGCTCAGCATGGCTTGCCCCCAGCACACCTTCTACTACTCTTCCTCCATTCCCACTGCCCCAGCTGTACCTGCCTTTTCTCTGTTTTCTCAAAGGCATCGACCTCATTCCTGCTTCAAGGCCTTTGCCCTAGCTGTCTCCTCCGTCTGGAACTTTCCTCCTCCAGATAGTCTTTTCTCCAGGTTTTTTGAAAATGTCTCAGCTTACATGTTACTTTCTTGTCCACCCAACATGATTGGCTCTCTGGCTACTCTCCATCAATCACCCTGTTTGCTTTCACCTTGTATATCTCTTTATCTGTGTACAGTGACCGGAACACAGGCTCCCCCACAGAGGAAACCGGGGCTTCTCTTTTCCCAGCATGTGAACAGTCTCTGGCATATAGGCGGCTCCCAATAATGCGTGTATGTTCAATGAATGAATAAATAAATAAATGAGTGGCAAAGCCAGAATTTGACCCAGGCACTGCCTGCAGAACCTAACTTAACACTTAATGTGTGGTTATACTGGTGGCATGCTGTGCGTATCAGACCCGGGCTGGTCTCCCCCACTCTCTTCTTACCCATACTCTTCAGAGCACTGTTATTGGGCCGCTCTTACGAAAAGACCACTTTAATTGCTCCCTTCTCCCTTCCCACACAAATCTAAGCTCCTTTGGCCGTCACGACATGCGTGGAAGCAGTCACCTGGGCTAGAACCTGGCTCTGCCGTCACTTCAGTTATTCAGTCATGGCTCCAGGTATTCCCCATTGTTGTTTCCGGTGTCCGATGCTGTACAAATAATTATCTGTTCTGTCACTTAGTGGTGACGAGCATGGGCCCCAGGGTTGGGGATATCTGGCTTCAGTACTTAAAGAGTTTTAGGACTTTTGGCAAATTAATTTCTATGAACTTCAGTTTCCTTATCTAAAGATGGATGCAATAATTAAACCTATCTCACAGGGTTTTGAGAGGATTAAATGAGACAATGCAAGTAAAATTTATAACACAGTAACTGGGATATAATAAGCAGTCATACAGAGAAAGACAAACACCATGTGGTCTCAACTACATGTGGGGAAAAAAAAAAAAAACGCCTAATAGATACAAAGAACAGACTTAGGGTTGCCAGAGGCGAGGGGTAGGGAATGGGCAAAACGAATAGAGGGTAAAAGGTCCAAACTTCCTAATAAGTCCTGGGATGTAAGGTACAGTGTGGTGACCACAGTTAATAATACCATTATTGCATATTTGGAAGATGCTAAGCAAGTAGATTTTAAAAGTTCTTATCATGAGAAAAAAAAATGTAACTATGTGTAATGATGGACTTTAACTAGACTTACTGTGCTGATGATTTCACAATATATACTTATATTAAGTTATTTTGTTATATAACCAAAATATGTTACTAGTCAATTATATCTCAATTAAATATGTAAACATTAAAAAATAAGCAGTCATAAACATCACTTACTTTGACAATAGTCTCTTGTTTAAGTTATAACTGGAGCAACCAATAAAAGTTTCTTTCCCTAGTTTCCAGGAAAGGGTCAGAAGAGGGTGAGGTAGTTGGGAGTTTGACAAGTGCTGGTTTGGAGCCAGGCAGGGAAATTTCTGAACTCCATGGTTAAACCTGAGCAAGAATTACAGACAAAGGGGTATGCCTGGAGAGGGCGGCTTGCATTTCCTCAATAACATTCCTCATTTTCCTATCGCTGCACATTGACCTTGGCTTGTCTCTAGGAAGTCTGTTTAGAAATGGGGATTATCTTTCTCTTGCACCTGCTGCCCTAGTGTTAGCTGCATGCCTTTTGGAGGGTAACCTTTCCTACTATCCAACACTGCTCTTTGTTCTTTCCTGGGGTGGGAGCTCTGAGGGTGGGGGCAAAGGCAGTTTCTTTGCATATTTTCATCCCATTGGTTAGAGAAAGGCCTTCAAAGGTCCTGACTGATCTCCTTGAGAGTCTGTGTGGAAGAACCAATGGTACCAATTTATCCTACCAAAGGCTCCTCAACCTTGGAGGAGGAGTTCCCCACCAGAGGTCAGGTAGGAGCAGTATTTGAATTTACTTCCTTTTATCCTGATCCTGGCTGTTGTTGACAGATAAGCCCCCATTCATATCCTTTTGTTCCCCTAGAGATGCAAGAATCTGATTTTGTAGTCCCAATCAGTGGTGATTTCTCAAGCTCCTTCCCCACCCTGCCCTCACTTCAACCACTTCTACTGAGCTACACTTCCTTACTTTGTTGGCCAGACTGGGTGGAAAGAGTCTGTTTCCCTTACATAACACCCCATCTGCCCTTTATCCATTTGCTACCTCTCAACCCTGTTCAGGGCCAAAATGTTTTCAGTCAATATTCACTGTGAGCAAGACACCCGCATATTCTTGTCCTAGTGGTGGAAATAAACTGAGCTTGGGAAAGGCTGGGTTCACTGAGAAGCAATGGCCAGCTGGCAGGAGCCAGCCCAGAATGCCTCTGGACCCTCAGTTAAAAACATGTTTGTTTACAGCACATCTCTGGGCTGTTGCCTTTCTGATGGCATCAGGGCGTGTGACAGTCAGGCAGAGTTGCTCACCTGAAAAGGAAAACAGTGACAGTGACAGTAATATAATACCTTTAAAATTCTACATCTGCCTGGAGGGCCTTTAATCAAGGATTTCAAATCACATCCCCCAGATCTTGCCCGTTTATCTGAACCACCTCCCTGGGAAAGAGCTGGCAGGTAGGTAGCAGAGCACTATAAATAGAGTACTGTATCATTATCTTTGATGTGAACACTATGTATTTAGACAGCATTTCTCTGAAGAGCTAAAGGGCTCCACACACATTCTATTATCTAATTCTAGCTCAGCCCATTCATCCAGCATCCCCTGGATTGTCTGCCTTGTAGGTAGTTTTGAAAAGCTTTGAGTCCACAGAAGTTCACAGTGCTAATGCCAACTCCTCCCCTCCCACTCCTGCTTAATTCATAGGTGTTTCCCAGTGCAACTCCTGCTAACCCTAAAGAGCCAATACCATAGCATGACTCACCTTGTCTACATACCACACACTTGGTTTTATGGTGGTGACACCAAGGGCTATAGGAAAAAGCTATAAAACATTTTCTAACCGCCAGATTGCATTTGGGTTTGGTTTGTTTGGTTGCAAAAGCTTCATTTGTGTGGCTGTCAGATGGACTTCATGATTATGATGAAGATACAAGACAGGGAATCGGTTTGTGGGCTGCGCTGACTATGCTAAGCTACTAAGACTGTTTCTCTGCTCATCTTGAAAAGGCACATTACTTTTAAAACTGACTGAGTGGATTTTTTTCATTTGTGAGAGCTTCTGTATTTCCCTTCCACTGATACCATCAGGGAGGTGATGTTCTTCTGTTTTGTACTTACAGTACATCTCACAGTTGTAAAGAGTCAATCAAGTGTGTAATTATTTCCTTATTTGTCTTCCTCACTGTACTAAACTCTACAAGGACTGAAACTGTATTTGTTTTCATTGTCTCCATATCTCCAGATTTAAGCATGCATCCAATGCTTACTAAAAATATTTATTGAATGAATAAATGAGAGAACGAGTGACGGTATGAATCACAGTGAGCATATTCTGGTTTCAAGTTTCTAATCATGCCATTTTAAGGCATCAAGAGGGCCTTTGGTCCCATTGCATATCCTCCTGCAGTATCACCAACACCACTGTTCATTCTCCCAACCCTTGGCCCTCACAGGGCACACAGAGGTTTCTTACGTAGAAGCCATATATTTGCCCTCTCCTCCCTGTGCACACACCACTAGGCCTAGTCTAATCCAATAATTTAGTGGAGGTCTGGGCTTGGCTTATGTATTTGACCTTCTCAAAAACCCAGCATCCCCAGCAAGCTCTCTCCCCTGCACACGCATATGTGGTATGGTAGGCAAAAACACAAACTCTTGGGTCCCAGAGATGTGAGTCAAAAGTCTGAGCTCATTGCTTATAGCTGTGTGACCTTGACCAAGTTCCTAGCTTCTCTGAGCTTCTGTGTCTTCAGCAGTAACATGGAGAAGACAGAGGGGCTAACTGAGAAAACACAGGCAGCAGGCTCAGTAAGTGACTGTTCCCTGTCCTTCTCTTCTATCCTCAACCCTTCCTTGACTCATCCTCCCTCCTGACTGCCACTCATCCTTTGGATGCTTCTAGCTGTCACCCTCTACATTCTAGGCTCCATGCTGGAAGTGTTGAGACTCAGACTATATTTAGATGCCTTAGCTCTTTTATTTTTTTATACCACTGTGTTGCTATGGTGATGGTGGGGAGGGAAGGGGGAAAGGCAGCCTGAAAGGAAGGATGGAGCTCAGCCATGAAGATCAGTGAATCTGGCTGGGGACTGTGCCTGGTGAGCTGGTGCTCTCTGAGGACCCTTGTCTGTGCATTCCATCAGGAGACGCCGCTAGGAGATAGGAGGAGGCTGCCTAGTAAAGGCTCTTAAGATAAAAGGAACTAAAGAGGCCTGACTGCTGAAAAGTGCTCACGCCTCTGGCCTGCCATACCCTTGGCTCCTGGAGCCTTCCTAAAATGATTTCTCTATCAATAGCATCCATCAGGAGACAGCAAACGGGGTTGGGTGGAGGAATGACTTCGTAATGCTGGAGTTTGGAAGATGCTCAAACCAGACTTCTTCCTGGGAAGAAAGCAGGAAAACTCTTGTCTTGTCTCACTCAGCTCTGAGGGCTTGGAGGAAGAAACAACGGGGGCCCGGTCGAGCCATATTATGGACCCACATCATCATGGATTCCATCTGTGGGGGAATCAAAGTTGCACCAGGGCAGAAAGGAAGAGAAGGCCTTTATTCATGTGCAAAACTCCATATGCTCACTGAATTTAAATGTGGGCATGGCAGACTCAAAGCTGACGATAACACCTTACACTGTAGAAATCTGGTGTTCCTAAAGCTGTTGCTCACACATCATTTCACTGGATCCTTAAAAGGGCCTGGTGAAGTAGAATTATCTTTACATGAGGAAATGACACAAGAGAGGCTGGGAACTTCCCCAAGGTCACACAGCTGGTAAAAGGCAGAGCATGGATTTGAACCCAGGCCACCTGGATTCCAAATCCAATGTTTTTTGCAGTATGCCAAATGGCTATCAAAACCAATTGTTTAAAGCTGAAGAAAATGTGTATGAAGAAGGCAGCCTACAGAGAATTGTAACCAAGCACAGCCGAGAAAAGCACTGGTGTTGCAGTTGAAGTGGAAGATCCCCCTTGGGCAACGTCTCCTCCCAACTTCACCTTCAGGGAAAGAGAGTTCTAGGTAGCCCTTCTCAAAGTGTAGTGGTGGGAGAACCTGTACTAGAAACATCTGGGGTAACTGCGTAAGGGCTGATCTCTAGGTCCTTGTCCCAAGTTCTGATTCGGTAGACCTGGGGTGGTCCCTAGGAAATGACATCAGACAAACATCTCAGGAGGTTCTGATAAATACTAATTTAACTGGAGGTAAATTTGCAACTCATGAGTCAGAAAGGCAAAAGATGGGAGTTGGTTGCAGCACCTCTTTCTCTTTTCCTCTCTGATCCCTCAAACCCATTTGTAGTAGGCCGAAGTCAGACACCCTAGAACAATCTGGCTAAACTGGTTTGTTGTGGTTTTGTTTGTTTATTTGTTTGTTTTTATTTTCTAATTTCCCTCTGGGCCTCAGCCAGTTGCCGAAGTCTGGGCTGTAGCCTACAAACTGGTCATCAGGATCCAGGTGAAGGCGTGGCCACGTCTGACTTTAGTGGAGTCATCACAATGCCTAATGGAGCAGATGTCAATCCAAGGACCTGTGGGAGTGGGTGGGGAGGAAGAGTACCTTACTCAAGAGCACATAAGGGTTGCTTATCAGGTGAAAAGTCTCAAAGGATCATGTGAGGTTTGGACTGAAAGTATATTTATTGGCCAAACACAAAGTCTAGAAAATATCTAAAGGCATGAATGCATGACTACTTGTGGAAGGGTTGAGAAAACTATATGACAAAGGAAGGAGGTTCTGAGGCTGCTGTTGAAGGGGCAGTCAGAGCTGGGCTAAGATTTTAGCTTCTCTTGTTTTGTTCATAGGGGAGGGGAGACCTTATGATGCTCCCCTCCCCTATAAGCAATAGGTTCCTCTGGGCCAGACACTGTGCTTTAATTTACACAAATAGCTCATTTAATCTTTCCAAGAACTATTAGCACCTCTATTTTGCATGTAAGGAAACAGACGTGAGGTTAATTTTGCCCAAGGTTACCCAGCTAGTAAGATATAAAACAAAGATTTGATCCCAGTGCTCTGATTCCAAGGCTTATGTAAACTTTACCCCAAACTAACTTGTAAAATAAGTGTAAGAACTCTAACTAAGTTCCCATGATGAGATTTTTTTAAAGCTCAAATCATTTAATTTTTTTTCTGAAAACTTTTTTTGAGTGGGTGGATAACCCTACTTAGTTGTGTCTGGGTAATCCGGCATTGAGTAAGTGAGGAAATATTTCCAAGAGGGTTATTTTCCCATTTTCTTCTTTGCTACTTCCTGCTCTTTTAGGAGACTGCATTTTTAAAATTGTCTTTAAAATTTTTATTTATGCAACCCAACAACAAAGGACTGCAACACATTTATTATGTAAGTCCTGTCTACAAGACAGAGCCGAAGTCCTATCTCCAGCAGAAACCTTCCCCCGTGACTTGACCCCCAGGGCTGCTCCCTCCTCCAGACCTTGTCCCATTTAGCAACCACAGAACCCACAAGCTCTGCCTTCCCTCATCCTTACTGTCCTGGGAGCCCTGTGGGGGCATGGCCATGTGGTTCGCCTCTCTGTTTCTCCAACTCTTGGGAGAGTGAGGTTAACTTGAGTCATCAGGCACTCATACAGGTGTAGGAAGTTGAACCAAATGGAAATTGAAATTAAAGGAAGCCAAAAAATTGTGTGCTCAGAGGGAGGTGAGCATGAGCAGCCTAAATTCACCAGCCTCCTATGCAATTTCAATGTAGATGGAAATGCTCTTAATTACATTTCTTCCCTTCCCACTTGTATGGTTTCCTGGGATCATAATCTGCTCTACTTACCATTGGTCCTGGGGTCCAGGAGGGAGTAGTAGGGAGAGCAAGGGGAGCAGGAGCAGGAAGTGAACATGACCTAGCCACATAACTCATGATGCGAGCTCATGATCCAAAGGAAGTTGGCTGATTCTGGTTCTAAAGTTTTCATAAGTTCAGATTCAACATGACTGGTTTCTATTGTTCCATTTTGGAGACTGACCTGGCTCCTCTCCCCAGAAGCTCCCTTAGATTCTGGCCACACATATAAAGTAATTGGTTTTCCAAGAATCCATCCCTCAAGAAGGAACCCTCTGATTGTGATTTCTTCTCTCTGGATAGCCCTTTACCATTTATGAAATGTTCTCCCACTCATGAGCATTCAAGAGTTTCCCAACTACTCTGTGGGTTGGGCAGGGCAGTTGTCAGAGATCCGATTTTATTTATTGCTGAGAATGAAGTCATGAGGTTAGTTTTGGGGCATCTTGGGTTGTTTCCTCTCTCCCAAAGGGACACAAAACATATTAGAAAGACAGTTAACATATGTCTTAAGTTTTGGTGAAAGAAGTGAGAGAGACAGCCAAAATTAAACACAGTACCAGTTAGCAGACAACTGACCAGGTTTCACATTCTCAGGTGCCTAGTAACCATCCCTAATACTTGAAGGGTAGGGACCACCAATAATCCTTTGCACTGGCACTAGGCACTTCTGTTTACAGTTATTTCATTTTATCCTCACAAAAGCCCAGCGAGGTCCATGCAGTTACAATCACTCCCATTTGAGGGGTGTGGCAATTGAGAAGAGGAGGAAGGAAGGAATCTGCCTGAGGTCACACAGCTGGTAAATGGTACTGCCTGGATTAGGCTGTGTCTTCACATAAGAAGGCCAAAGATCTTTTCAGTACTTTATTCTTCCTCCTTGCCTATGAGCTTTACCCAGTCCACACCTAGGCATTCCGAAGGTAACAGAAGAAATGTACGAAGATGGCCTGTTTCAAAGGACCAGGTACATCATAATGTGAGAGAAGAGCAGAGATCTTGCTGTTAGCCTGACCTAAGTTTGAGTCACAGCTCTGCTACTTATAATCAGGTGACATTGGGAAATTACCTCATTAAGCCTCGATTTTCTCATCTGTAAAAGGATGACGTGAGGATTAAGTGAGATCTCCTCCTGCAAACCACTTAGCTCAAAATGCTCAATATACACTCGCTGCTGTGTGATTGCTGACAAGAACACGGTCATTAATCACTGAATCTGTTTAAACTAAAGGGTCCTGAATAAGATCGTATCATCTTCATTGTTGTCCAAGGTGGAGAAAGTGTCCTACGCGCTTAGGTATCTTCTTTGTTTCACAAGCTTCCCTCTCCTATTTCCTGAAAGGGGCTATACAGTTGCCTTTTCAGCATACTCTCATTTATTAAGAGTGGTGTGAACACCTGTGTTGTCAACCTTCTGGGGTGTGAGGAAAGAAATCCTGTGGGTGGGTGGTTAACTTATCTTTTCACCCTGCTGGTCATTATTCGGCCCAGTTTAACGTATTTCTGCCTTTTCATTTTTTCCTCACACTCTGTCAAGTTTCTAAAGAAATAAACCTGTCATTGAAGTGTTCAGACAGAACACTTAGCATTTTCCTCGCATGCACCCGCTTTCAAAGTACTTTTCCAACTCTCGCCAGTGTTCAGTCTCCAGAGAGAATGTGGTACCCAGGAGCATGGCATCTAAAAGAGAACATGAAATATTTCCTGGAATTGCTATATGCTTAGTGGGGACTCAGAAAATAGTCACTGAGGAAGAGGGGAAATGGAGTTGGGGAGAGAAATCAGGGAGCTGTCTCAGGTCAGATAACTGGATTTCAGGGTCTGAAGAGCCTTAGGTCTACAGATTTCTAGAATTCTGATGCCCAAATGGAATTTGAAGTTTTTGAGAGACAAAAAGCAGTGGAGGAAGAAGATGCCCGGGAAGTGTTTACAAGTTGTTTATAAAGTGGATGATGGAAGGGAAGATATGGCTGGACAAACTGAGTAGTAGAGGAAAGAGGGGTGGGAAAAGTGAGTGCTTCTCGGACTTCAGAAATTCAACCACACCTATAAATTGTTATAGAGCATCGGACAGGCATTAGGGGCTGAAGGAGTCACAAACTTGAATAAGACATTATTTTCTACCCCAAGGCATGCCACAGATAACAAATGGGAAGAATGAGTGACCCAGAAGCCAAATTCATAGCCTACAGATTCTTGTCTTTGGTGATTTCCCTTGAGATCTAGTCTTAGAAAGGGGAGCAGATTGGCACTCCATTTTCCATGCACACCAAAATGAACACACAAAACGTATAGTACTACTACTAATAATATTAAGACACATGCAAGAGCACCATAACTTTCTCTTTCCTTCCACACATCCTCCTTGAGTGTGTGTGTGTGTGTTGACACTCAAGGTGAAACGTTGACCTGATTTCTCCTGGATAACAATGTGTGTAGTTTGTGTTGGTGGTTATTTGGTGTGATGCCCCTGAGGCTCTTCTCTCATCTTTAACCTGCTCACACCCCCACCCATATTGACCCACATTGACCGAACCCCTACCATATGCCCAGTACCGTATTTAGCACCTGGTAAATGCCAGGCATTTAAATGTTATAAATGCCATAGCACAGTAAGATGCTATGCTACACAGAGATAAATAAAAACCATTTCCTTCCTCTTCAAGAATTCATAGTCCAATGGTGGAAGGCAAACATGTAAGCAGATATACTGAAAACTCAGCGTGATTTATGAAACTGGGAAGGACCTCAAGCCTTTGAAGTTCTTATATGTCCTAAGGCACTCATTATTTTAAAGTAAAATAACAGCTAATACTTACATATCATTTAATGTGCTCTAGGCAGTGTTTCAAGTGCTTTGCATGTATTAACTCATCAAATCTCCACAACCCAACAGGGTAGAAACTATTATATCATTTATTATCTTCTTTTAGAGATAATAAAACTGAGGCACAGGAAGGTTAAGTCACTTGCCTAAGATCACACAGCTAATAAATGACAGAGATAGAACTTGAACTGAGGTAGTCCAGCTCCTCAGTCCATGGCCTTAACCACCATACTATGCTGCCTTTCAAATGAAATAATTAAAACTGCTTTTAAGTGACAGAGGAGGAGATTTTGACTTTTGTCATCCACTGTCACCTTTGATTTTCTCTGGCTTCTTTGTAACACTGCAGTAAGTGCTTTCAACACATCTCATTGAACCCTCATTACAGGTAGATGAGGCAGGTCCTAGCAGGACCACTGTTATGGACTGAATGGCTACGTGCCCCTCAAATTCTGGAGTTTCAAGAACAAGAAGATGAGTTTTTTCTGTTCCCTCAGCCTAAGACCAGCCATGCCAAGCCCTCCACTCTGGGAATGAGTTTGTATCCACTTCTCGCTGAGTCTGAGTCAGGTTCTGTAAACCAGACCCCTACTACTTGGAGCCAGTGCTGACTCAGCAGTACTGGAGGGAAGGTGATGAGGGCATCAGCCAATGATCCCCTTGTAGTTCCAAAGGTCCCAAATCACTGAAGCCTGGGGGCTGCTGCTGATGTCAGCTTCCACAGGTACCACTACCCAAAATGCAGGTTTCACCATCTTTGATGACAGTCCAAGAAAACAGAAATTCTTCAAGGATCTCTAGCCATCTAGCCATTTTCCTTGGGGTAATGATTTTACCCAAAGTAAAAAATAATTCAGGATTATCCTATCTCTAGATGTCCTGGCCAAAGTCCAGACTAGAGTACTATTCTGATAACCATCATAAAAATGAAAAAAGGAAGACAGTTTGGCATGAAGAACAGAGAACAGGCAGACGGGCAGATGGCACTCTGTAGGAGTACTGCCTTCCTAGAAAAGCTCTTGGGTTGCTGTACAACTTCCATTCATCTCTTTAAACTCCTGGAACATTGGCCACTGGTACACATTATCCATCCATCGATGGCCCAGCAGCCATGTAAACACTGTCCATCAATGGCCACAGGGGCTTATGTCCAACTGGTTCAGACACTTGCTACTTGACTTCACTTATCTTCACTTTTTTTATTGCCCTGCTATTAAAAAAATCTTGAGTGCTACAATCTCCTCTTTTTCCTGTCTTAAGCAGTTACTCTCTATCAAATACTCCATTTTCTGGATGTACAGAAAAATCACTTGAGTTGCCATTCACAATTTCAGCTCTTAGGCAAATCAAACAATTTCTGCAAAAGCAAAAAGGGAAAAAAATTCGGCATCACCACTTACATACTTTTGCTTCATGGAATCTGAGCTCTGTGGACTGTGTGTCATTCCCATTTTGTAAAAGAAACACATAGGCCAGAACTCTGCAGCCACTCTAACTGCCAAGGAGGAAATTTCCTAACTGGTCCTCTGAATATTTATGGTGCATCTACATATGTATGGCAACGTGCTAGAAACTAACAAATTGTAAGTCTAATTGTCTGTCTGCCAAAAGAGTGCGAGATAAGTGCCTAATAGGTAGTATTTGATAGTTATAGAACAGGTGCTACAGGAAGTGTGCAGTCAGTGGAGAGAATGATCACTTTGTAGGTATTCATTAAGAATATGTAAGGTTTGGGTAGGGGAGGTGAAGAAGAGGGAAGAAGAAGGTTATCAGTAGTGCAGCACTGAAAGAAGAAAATACAAAGTACATTCAGCAGACAACGGGTAGACCGATGTAGCCAAGCAGGAGGGCTGAGGCAGCACTTAAGTAATGACCTATGTATCTGGTTGGTGATGTTCTGAGAAATAACAAAACCTCTTATCTAGATAGGAGTTCTTTAGGAATAGAATCCATCTCAGCAGGTTTTTGGGGGGAGCCAGTGCCTACCAACTCTGATGGATACTGCTGCTTCTTTCTTAAGGGTTGGCTGAGCAACACAATCTTCCCAGCTGCATCAGCTAGGGATGATTCTGTCCTCCCTGTTATCCTCAGGTAATGGTCCTTTCCCTGGCGGGCTATAAAACCCTCTCCTGCTGCTTCCTGTCACTGTCTGCTGACATCTGAGTCAGTTGCCTCAACACTGAAGCCTTTGGTACCTGGCTCACAGTCTTCCCACCAGCATCCCGGGTGATGTTAGTGGCCCCAAGATGACTAATCCCACATCCTTGCCCCTCAGTCCCTTGATCGTCTCATCTTGAATGACCTTCACCACAGCTTCAGCCATCGCTCTCAAATCCACACCCGAGCTTTATCATCACCTAAACTTCTCTACCTCTGACATAAAAATTCACACCTCCCAAAGCTGAACTGAAATACTTTATCAAAGCTATCTCTCCCCCTTTTAATCTTGAGGTCAGTGGGTCATATCACCATCCATTCACCCCAGCATCCTGGATCCCTCTCCTGCCCACACCCACTTCCAATCAGGCACCGGATCCTGCTGATTCTACCTATTTACACCTGTGAATGCAATTTCTTCTTTCTAGTCTCCCATAAAACTCCTCTTCACTGGCTACTATCACCTCTGGCCCAGATTCCAGTTACTGTCTCCTAACTCATCTCCCTGACCTAATTAGTGCCCACTCACTCACTGTCATTCTCTCAACACAGCTGCAACCATCTGTTCAAGTTGCAAATCTCATTTGGCCCCTCATTCTCCTTTTAATGGTTCTTCACTGTCCTCCAAACTGCCTAGCAGGGTGTAAAAGGCCATTGTCTGGAATGCTGTTACTTGTGTGCATTCTTGCCCAGTTCCTGCACATCCTCAGAACCTCACATGCCACCTTCTCTGAGGGTCTTTCCCCAATTTCCCTCAGCTGGTTTGGTGAGTCTCTCAGGTCCCCCCTCTCCCAGTACTCTGTGCTTGTCTCTGTGAGGACACTTGTCACACTCAAATGCAATTGTTCATTTGTAAGACCATCTCCAACACCACACAGTTTCCAGAATATAGCAGGAGTTCATAAATGCTTGTGAAATGAACAAAAGAATGAATAAAAGAATGAATAGATGGATGGGTGAGAAAAACATTTTGAATGTAGAAAGGAGAGACAACATAAAGTAAAAGGCAAATTTAAGGTTTCATACTGGGTGAGGAAGGTGGGGTGATGGAGCAATGGACAGAGATAGGGAGACACAGATTTGGGATATACACAAAAATGATGTCTTTGAAGCAAACTACATAAATGATGTCTTCACTATAGAATTCATAGAGAGAAGAGCCGAGGACAGAGGCTTCTTCAGGAAGGAAGTTTTATCAATTATCCAGGTAATTCAGGTGTTTTTTCCCCTTCATTTTCTGAATAACTGTCTCCATCTTTAAAAGATTTTACTTATTTATTTTTAGAGAGAAGGGAAGGGAAGGAGAATGAGAGGGAGAGAAACACCAATGTGAGGAATATCAATCTGTTGCCTCTCATATGTGCCCTGGAACCAAAACCCGCAAACCAGGCACGTGCCCTGACTGGGAATCGAACCAGTGATTCCCTCGCTTTGCAGAATGATGCCCACCCAACTGAGCCACACTGGTCAGGGCTCCTTTTATTTATTTATTTTTTAATTTTGAAGATCTGCTCTCTGTGTGTCTCCTCCTAACTACTCTTTCTTTCTTTTTTGAGCATAGTCTGCTGACTCCAGCTGTTAATACCTCATTAAAAAATCAGGCCATGGTGACTTCTGTTGGTTGTTTTTATGCAGTGTGACAACTATTTTTCAATTGGCTTTTACTAATTTCTGTCTAAAGATAATTTCCTTGACCAACATTGGTTGGCTATTGATCCATCCATATTTTATCAGAAATATTCTTACTCTCCCCTTTGCGTCCTCTTAGTTGATTTTCCATAAGAAATTCTATGTACTGAATTTCCTTCTCCTCCATTTCAAGTGAATATTTGTGAGCCCTTAAACATATCACATAATATAGGTACCTCCTTATTATGCCTACTTATCAATCTCAACAGCTCAGTTCTCTTAGTGGATGAAAGTACAGTGCATTGGCTCTTCCTAAGGGCTACATTTTACTAGAAGCCAAAGTCAGCCAACATTTTCCAATTTGAAGTATAAAGGTTTTATTTAGCAAAATCACAATTATTTTTCAGGGTCAAAATATAAATATGAGAGCACTTCATAAAACTGATAATGTTCTTTCCTGGGAAGATTCCAAGGGAAGAATCTTTGGCCTTTTGAGAGAATTTGTATACGGTGCTCTTTATTCTAAGTAAACTCAATACACCGTATCTCTGATTCTTATAGAATTACTACCACACGTCCTTGATGAATCGGTGCAGCTAAACACAGAGCTGCTGTTGAAGTATACAAGTGCATCCCAGTGTGTGCGCTGCTCTGGTCCAACCTGGAAGTTTCTAAGTGTAGCAAAAATTCTGTTCTAGGGACAAAGTCTTTTGAGGGGTCATGAATGGCTTTGATAATTCAGGTAACTTTTACCAGAAAATCATACACATACTGTATGTAATTTAACAGATTCTATGAAAACCCAGTCACTGATCCCCTAAACTCATGGGCTCCAAGTTAATAACCCCTAGACTAAGAGTTAAAGATCAGTTGTTGGTGAGTGAGGGATTTCAGCAACCTCAGAATGTGCAGACAACAGCTGCAATGAAAATGTGAACTGCTGGGCAGTAGCTACAACTCCCAGAAGGGGAAGCATGGCTTGTGTGCAATCATGCCCAGCATGGCACTGAGTGGGCTGGCATCTTTCCTTCTGCAGGATACCAAGTTTTCTACCCATTCTATTAAGAGATTTTTATGTCAGCAGAGATCTGATGTTACAATGGAAGCCAGCACAAAATAACTCCCTTTTCTAAACAAAAATTTGCCTTCAGCTAAAACAAACCCCCTTCTAGCAAAAGGGCAGAGAGGTGAGGAGGAGGTCAAAAGACCTGTGTCAAAAGAGCTGCTCTTTCTGCCTCTTTCTCACAAAGCCCTCACTCCTCACTCTAATATCTGACACTCCCTTGACTTCCACTCACTTTTAATAGATCCCATTTCATTTTCTTGAGGCTGGCACCTGAAAATCCTATGTCAGTTACAATCATTCAAATGTCTGGAATTTACCTCATTCCATATGGCTTTGTGCATGTCTGATTTCTGGGTCTCACACCCTTCCCTTGAATCCTATGTTCAACTTGATGCTTTGAATCACTGGAGCCACCATCTCCCACCACCCTTTTTAACTTGAGGCAACATACTCTCCCTCCATGAATAATTTTTTTTTCAGACTTAACTGACCTTTACTTTTTCAAAATCATGTTTAAAAGTATAACCTGAAAAATATGCCAACCACTGATTACAAACTATGCTGTGATCAACTTTGCCTGTCTCATGGTCATCCTCATAAATGCATTAACTAAGCTCATTAGTTACTCGGACAATTTGACATTTTTCTCTCTTCCCAAAGGAAAACCCTCTGGAACACCATTGTGCTACAGATGCAGTTTTTAAGCCAACATTTCTCACCATGTTACTGGTTATCTAATACCCGCCCCGCCCCAACCCATATACTTTGTTCAGGTTGTTCTTTATTCCACTCTGAACAAGTCCTTTCAGGGTCCTTGAGATACTAACCCCACAGATATTTTTTGAAGACCCTTTATTCTTGCATCCTTAACATTGAGACTTACTGCCTTGTCTTTTGTACCTGGGCTTCCTACAATACTTTGCTATGTTCCTTTCCCAGGTTCTCACACTCTTTTGGATGTTTTCTAGTAGGGTTGTTTCTGTCTACAAAGCTCTTCTTTCCTTGTAATGATGCCCCTCCACACCCCAATCCACACCCACATGGGTGCCCGTCTTCTGGCTCTCAAGGCTCCTGTGTCATAGTGCTTATGACACTGTCAGGTCAAGGACTGGGTATTAATTGTCACCTAAAGAGTGTACCTCCTTCCTCCAACCCTCTGCTTTGGGGTATGTTCATTCCTCTAACCAAGTAGTTCAAATGGGAGCTGCCATCTTCTTATAGGTCCCACTTCCCTGGAAGAGGGAATGGTCTAAGTGGTTTCTGACACAAGAAGGACAGTCTGTCTCCACTGTTTCTAAGCTAAAGATGTGAGCCTGACGACCGCTGGCAGCCACACCCCAGCCCAGTGGAGGGAACCAGTCTGGTGAAAGAAAGTGGCATGGAAGGAGAAGACAGAAAGAATCCTGGAGATATCTGAGTTCCTGATTGTGGTCATCCCTAAGGCTGCCTTTCCCATGCTTTGCTTATCAGAGCTAATGAATCCCCCTTTCTCCAGAGCAATGTGCATTGGGAGCCCAAGTTTGCAAGAGAGGCCAAGTAATATTGGTCACCTTCTTCACGTCTCCACCTCTCGCTGCTGACTCCAGGTTTGGCATTCAAAAGGGACTCCATAACCCTACCATTGTTAGCTCAAAGCCCGAAGTCCTGTTTGTTGTAATGTGGAATCAGTAACCGAGGTGACATGAAGTATGACTATCACAGCAGTATGACAATCACACCTTACAGCTATATCATGAAATGGTGACTCTACACAGGTTCCAAGCATCTATTTGGTCTGAGTTTGTTCTTTTGGTAGTTGATCAACCATCCTGCAGAAGTGTTGGCTAATTACTTCTTATCTAACCAAGAATAATGAGCTCTTCTAGGACATAACCCTGAAAGACAAATGAGGGAGACTGTAGTACGCATACTCAGTGATGGACTATGTGGCTGCCCAGTTGGCTTTCTATTTGCATGGTGCACAGACCACTGGAGGTGGGAGAGAAGACAGCTGAGACAGACACTGTGTACCAGCTGTGTAGCTCTGGAAAAGCAACTTAACTTCTCCGGGTTGTGCTTCCCCCATTTGCCAAGTGCAGAGGCATGCCTCACAGCACTCACAGGACCCTCGAGAGGATGAGACGAGAAAGCACATATGGTGGCACTTTGTGGTTGTTGTTGTCAAACCCTTCTAGGGGAAATATGGTAGGCCCTTCTCTAAACACAGAGGCTACTGCAGGGCTGACAGGTCTGCCTTGATAAACATATGGCTTGAGGCAGTCAACTACTTCAAGAGCTGGCCCAATGCACCTTTGTCAAGGGGCTGCGGTGAGCCTCCCCACATCCAACATCCGCTTTCTTTCCTCTCCTCCAGGCTCCAGTGCTAAACAAAGCTTTTGGACACCTCTCTCTCTCTGCCACTGCTCAGAACCCTCTCAGCTCAGCCTTCAGCCATGAAAATAGGTCCTCAGTCTCGAACCTACCTGTTCCATCTCTTAGAACATGCCCCTGGGTACTTGCCCTAGCTAACGAGTTGGGCTGAACCTCAGTGAAACCTGACAGGCTGTTTCTTCACAGGCACCCACCAGCTTGTGCAATATCCAGGATGCCTCTGTACAAGGCAGCCAGCCCTGTCTAAGACCTGGTGATGACAGCTGGCCAGCCGGTGTGGGCCAGCATGGGCAAGGTGCCTGCGGGCTCCAGCCAGCTCTGACTGCTTCCTCCCTTGCTGACCTTTGCATAAATAGCTTCCAGCAGGTTCCCAGTCTGCTTGACTGAAAACAAACATCTCTGATACCCATTCTATGGTCTCCCCTCCGAAGGGGGGCAGTGGTAGAAAGACCAAGGCTTTAGAGACCTAGGTTCAAATACCAGCCCTGCCACCACCATAGGAACCAGCACATGGAATGCAATCTGGATGTGTCATATTTCTAGTCTGTAAAATGGGGATAATAAAGCCTGTATTACGTTGCAAGGATACAAACAGTTCTGTAGCTGCCCAGTACTCAGTGGGTACTCAGTAATGACATTTCCTTTCCCATCCCTCAAACAAACAGTCCCCCATCATTGGGATATTATATATCTCTGACGGGAACGTGCATGCAGACCCGAATCCACAAATAAAAAATATTTCAAAAATAAATTTGGGGGCGAGGGGAATTCATCTTCTTATCTCCACAACCTGCTGAGACCCGAATTCTAGGTCCTGCATCCCCTCTCCCCATCAATGGAGGACACAGCATGAGCTCTGGTCTTTCTGGGCATGGGAAGGTGGTGGTGGGGGGAGCGGGGCTCCCTCTGTCAGCCTGGCTCAGGATAAAGACAGACTGTCCCCCCTGCTGTTGGCAGGGAGGAGCTCCATGCTGGGTACAGCTCAGCAAAGCCCTGCGGCTGGCCGTGTGTGACAGCAACAAAAATAATTCCCGTCTGCAGAGGCTGCTTATGTTTTCAGAGCACTTTATCTTCCTTGATCTGCCCTCCCCCCATTATCCATGTGACATGGGCATTATCGTTTCCATCTGACAGACGAGGAAATGAAGCAGAGAACAGAGTGTTGCGAGTGGCTGTTAGGGATCAGACAGAGCTATGTTCACATCCTGGCTCAGCTGTGTGACCTTGAACTAGCTGCTGACCCTCTGGCCCTAATTTGCTTGTCTGTAATCTGGGCCTGAAAGTACTCATTTCATAGGATTGTTGAGAGGTTTATGAGAGTTTGTCACATGGGAGAAAGAATGGAGGCTGTGGAGACCTGTATTTAAACCCAAGGGTGGTAGGTATTAGTTCCACAAGGGCAAAGACCTGGTCCCAGGACCCAGATGTCCTTATCTCAGAGCCTGAGTTCTTCTAGAACTTTGGTTGGGACGTTTTTCTCCTGGGGCTCTTGAACTGAGTCTCTCCTAAGAGGACCCCAGGACCCCCTGGGCACCCAGTGCTGTGTGGATGGCTGTGGGACAAAGTAGAAAGAAACCACATTTCCTGTTGGGATTACATACCAGGTCTGGTGTTCCTACTACTGACAGAAAGGCCAGAAATCTGAATCTCCAGCCAGGCTCATTCTGTGCCTCACTTTCTCCACCTGTGAAAAGAACGGGATTTACTTCTGCCTCGGCCTTTCAGATTGTCACTTGGACCATGACAACAGCTTCCTGCCCAGACTCCCTGTTGCCCATGGTCCTGGCACCTGTGTCTTTTTCTCCGTTTTCTTGCCCTTCAACTGGGTCCCTGACGCACTTCCTAGAATGTGGAGTTTTAAGGGGGACACTATGGTTGCCTGAAGCCATATGAGACTTGGGAATGTTGACACAGGTGTTTCCATGTACACAAAGAATCCGTGAAAGACAGCTTGAAGAGATGGAGGGGAAGGAGGCAGACATGCAGAGAGAAGCAGGTGAGAAACCACGGGGTTCCAGAGGAAGAGACAGGAGTCACTGGCAACATCCTTGTTCCTGTCGGCAGCACCTCAGAAGGCCTGTTTGCCCTAACTAGAGTTCTGCAAGATACCTTCCTATCTTATGCATTCAACTTTTTTTAAAAGCTAGATTTGGTGGGTTCCTGCTTCTGATAACTAAAGAGAGTGGCAAGGCTGAGGTACCCTTCCTACCTTGCCTGTAGGTTGCTACCTTGCTGATAAAATGACAATCATCTGTTGTTTCTGGTGGTGTTCAATTGCCATGGCACCTGGGCAAGACCCTGGGCTTTAGAGGTTATCACTGAACACAAGCCACTGACAATGATCAATCAGGCCACTGTAGTTCCAGAATAGTTGGCCTCTGCTTTATTGTGCAAGAAGATTGCAGCTGATCTATCTCAAACTTTTCCTTGGACATTCCCAAGTGGGAGAAAATACAGACTGGTGATTAAGGGCCCAAGTTCTGGAGCCAAACTGTCCAGTTTTACATCACAGTTCCAACCAGAAACTTACTGGCTGTGTGACCTTGAGGAAGTAACTCTGTCTCTCTGTGTCTCAGTTTACTCATCTGTAAAATGGGGCTATTTATGGTACTTATTTCACAGGGATATTGGAAAGGTTGGGGCATACACTATAATCCATAAATCCTCGACATATGTCCCCTGTGATTTTCATGTCCTAAATAGAACAGGGAAAGCATTTAGAGGAGAGGCTGTGGCAGGTGGGGCTGGGAGTGGAGTTTGGTTTCATTGCCCCCACTTGGGTTTTATGAGGGATACAGAGGGAAGCCAGTAACTTTAAAGGACACCAAGGCTTTGAAGAAGGGCAGGTTGAAAAAGAGGTCATCAAAGATACTGGTGGGTAGAGAAGGAAGCAGCTTGCCAAGCTCAGGGAAAGCCCTCAGACCTACGTTGCAGGGGAGCGACTGGAGAAAAAAGTAGGAAGTGAAATGCTGTCCTGAGAGAGGGGAAGCTGGACCGTGAGGCTGCACAGGAAAGGACGACCCACTGCCTGAGAACACGAAGTGGGGGCACAGACCTACCAGACTCTTGGGGGAGCCATGGGGGCTTGAGAGAGATGAGGTAAAAAAAAAACAGCTGGCAATGTGAGAAGAATGGTAATGCAGGAGATTCAGAATGAAGCTCTCAAAAATCCTGACTGGGAAGATTTTTATGAATTTGGATACCGCCCTCAGAAAACCTTTGAAGAAGAAAAAAACCCCACATCTTTGAGGATGAGTGAAATCCCCACAGCACATCTGCAGACTACTTTGAGCTCATCAATACCAAGTTACTATAAATGAGTCTGTGCACAGAAAGAGGCTGAAAATGTACGACAGGCCAATGATATGTTACTGATTTAGGACTGCAGACTCTCATATCGGGTGGGTTGGCCGCAAAACCTGGCCCCGCTGCCAATTCATTCACTCCATGACCTTGAGTAATTCTCAACTCCTCTGTCCTGAGTTTCTCTGTCTGTAGAATGGAGATAGTGAGGATCTAGCCCATCAAATGAGGGAAAAGAAAAGTGAATTAACATGTATCCAAAGCCTAAGATATGTGACCACAGTAAGGGCATTAGCTCTTACCTTTGCCTGTGGTTTTTGTTTCTTCATGTGATATTATACACAGATGTGCACATGCACGCACACACATTTCAACAACTCCAATTAAACAACCAACCCATTATCAAGAGCTCTCTTGAGTGCAGGGGCAGGGCGAGGGCACAGTCTGACTGAAGAGCAGAAGCAAAAGTTTTGAGAAGCCCAGCAGCCAAGGGATGAATTTGGTATAAAGTCCTAGCACCAGTCCCATTGTATGCCCTGTCTGACCCCCAACCCCGTCTTTGGGTATAAACCACTGATGTGTTAAGGTGCCCTCTCTCCCCTGCTGTCACTTGCTGCCTTTACACACTGAAGACCCCAGGGGCATCAGCCCTCTGCTCTGCTGCTCTTCCTGCCCTGCCCCGTCTGCCCCTCAGCACGGGGGGACCCTTGAGCAGCAGCATCAGTCAGTCACACTCCCTGGTTCAAGTGACATCCTGGCTGGGGCCAACTGAGCTCATGGAAAGGGAGATCAGAGGCTCCCCTGACATGTGACCAGGACAGCTGTCATGGCAAGTGTCCACTGGCTTCCAGTGGGATGCAGCCAGCCAGCAGCAGAGGCCCCAGCTGCCTGAGGGGAGTGCTCCATCCTTCACCCCTTTGGTGAAACCCTTTCAACCTCTTTTTAAAAAGTCTAATCTCTGTCCCTAGTGTCCCCTCTCCCTCTCCCAATCCCTATCTCATTACACAACTGCACGAGCTAAAAATACTTCTAGCAGCCGTGATCAAACCCAAACTGAGCAAGATGCAGACTTAATGAGGCTTCCATGGAAACAGGTTCCTTTTGCCAGGCAGAATGTGTCTGCACCAGGGCAGGGGGGTGGGCAGGGGAGTGGGCAGGGGAGTGTGTGGTGAGGAGTCGGAGATGTTGGTTAGATGGGGGCAGTGGGGAGTCACAGTGAGCTAGTCAGCCCTGCAGCCTTCCTGGAAGGGGTTCAGCCCACAGCTGGGGACTGCACCCACTGGAGCCAGCTGTCCGAGTCAAGAATATTCTAAGAGCCACACTGTGTGAGCTCAGCAAAGGGACCTATAGCTTCTTCCAGGCTTGAGATAAATATTTACCATGGGAGTCCCTTAAACAGTCAAACACTTGGAAGCTGAAAAAGAAATAAATTATAACATAAACATAAAAAGCTGCTTACTCTAGAGTTCCTGGTAATGCTTTGATTATAACCAAGAGGATGAAGAGGAGAAAGGTTGAAAGGATCTGAAGACGTGAAGACAGCAGATGTTCGTTCCTGCCCTGCAGGTTTCCTTCTCGTGAGAAAGCATTTCCCTCCAGCCAATGGTTCCCTGGGCTGCTGGAGGCATGAGGTGCCTGAAAGAACCTCAGAGTAAAAGGGGAACCCACCCTTCCATGGCACAACTTCCAGGTGGTTAAATGACCCCTGGATTAATCTTGCCATAGCATGCACTGTAACCCAGTTACCTCTCCCAGGCCTGTTCCATTTTTCTGGCTACTTTCACTGGAAACACTCAGTTTTGACATCCTGAGAAACAGTGTGTTTGTATGCTGATTAAAAGCAAGGGTCAGCAACCTATGGCCCACAGGCCAAATCCAGACCAAATTTGGCCCATGACCTATTTTTGTGTGGCTTGTGGTTTCAAAATGGCTTTTACTTTTTTAAAGGTTTGTGAAAGGAAGAAGAAAGAATGTGTAACAGAAACCACATATTGCCTGCCAAGACTAAGATATCTACTATCTTCTCTTTACAGAGATACTTTGCCAAGCCCTGATTAAGAGCAAAGGCTATGGAATCAGACAGACAGATTTAGGTTCAAATCTCAGTTCTTCCATGGATAAGCTCAATTACTTTATGGAATTTATTTCTTTGCGTCTGAGTGTTCCCAGCTGCAAAGTTACCCTCAGAGTACCTGTCTCATAGAGAATGAAGACACCAGATTAGCACAACATTGGTTGCATAAATGCTCCATAAATAGTGCTCAGCACTACCACCGGAAAAGATGAGAAAGTATGTTTATAGTATGGCCCAGATTCTTCTTCATGATTACCCCAACTGCACATATTCTGCCCCTTGGTTTGGACTAGGTGTCAGGTATGCACCCTCACAACTGGTTCAGGAACTAGAATTCTCAGAGTTTGGAGGTGTTCCAGGGATACAGGGATTCTGGGCCAGGAGTCTGAAAATGGCTCTGATGACAAACACCTACGTCCAGCATCTGCTCTTCACCCAAATCACTACCTTATAGCTTTGTGCCCTGAGTCTGATCCTCTTATGCACAAAACCTACCAAAGCCAATGTCATCATGTTAAGAATGTCATCACGTTGGAGTTCCGGCCAAGATGGAGGCATAGGCAATCGCATTGTGCCTCCTCGTGCAACCAAAACTAAGGACAACAAAAATTGAGAAACAAAAATGCAACCAGAACAGAGAAATTAACTGAACAGAAGTCGGACTCTAGTACATCCAGACGGATAAGGAGTGGCGGAGTCGGAGGCCTGCGGACAGGGGTTGAGGGGTCCTGGCGGGAAGAGGCGCTGGCTGGCAGGCTCGGGCGCGCAGGGCACAGAAGGCGGCTGACGGACCGATGGTGGACCCTGGGCGTGGGAGGCGACTAGGAGACGCAGTGAGGGGCGCAAGGCAGCTGGCTGTCCGCAACCACACGTTCGTGCGTAAACTAAGCAAAAACGGGCAGCGCCGCCGTCTCAAAGCTTAAGAGCCCCGTCTGGGAGCTGAGGCTGGGAGACTCTCTCAGCCTCACAGGAGACTTCTCGGGGAGGCCCACAGAGTCCGAGAAAGTGCACAAGCCCACCGCCCGGGAGCCAGCACAGCAAGGGCCCAGTTTGCTTGTGGGAGGCAGTGGAGGGGACGGAAGTCCTAGAGAGAGCGGAGCAGGCGCCATTGTTCCCTCTCAGACCCGACCCCACATACAACTCACAACCCAGCGACTGGGGTGCCCCGCCCTGGTGAACACCTAAGGCTCCGCCGCCCTTATGAAACAGCCGGAACCAAACCAAAGGAAAATAAAAAAGATGGCTCAAACAGATTTGAAAGCCCCAGAACCAATTTTTTTAAGTGACCAAGAGATAGCCGAACTATCAGATGCACAGTTCAAAGCACTGGTGATCAGGAAGCCCACAGAATTGGTTGACTTTGGACATAAATTAGATGAACAAATGCAGACTATGATAGGAGAAATGAAGGAAAACGCACAGGGAAACAATAATGAGGGGAAGAAAACTGGGACTCAAATCAATGGAGTGGACCAGAAGGAAGAAAGGAACAACCAAACAGAAAAGAATGAAGAAACAAGAATTCGAAAAAATGAAGAGAGGCTTAGGGACCTCCAGGACACCTTTAAATGTTCCAACATCCGAATTATAGGGGTACCAGAAGGGCAAGAGGAAGAGCAACAAATTGAGAACTTATTTAAACAGATATTAAAGGAAAACTTCCCCAATCTGGCAAGGGAAATAGACTTTCAGGAAGTCCAGGAAGCTCAGAGAGTCCCAAAGAGGTTGGACCCAAGGCGGGACACGCCAAGGCACATCATAATTACATTAGCCAAGGTAAAAATGAAGGAGAGAATCCTAGAAGCAGCAAGAGACAAGGAGACAGTAACCTACAAAGGAGTTCCCATCAGACTGTCAGCTGATTTCTCAAAAGAGACCTTACAGGCAAGAAGGGGCTGGCAAGAAGTATTCCAAGTCATGAAAGGCAAGGACCTACATCACAGATTGCTCTATCCAGCAAAGCTTTCATTTAGAATGGAAGGGCAGATAAAGTGCTTCTCAGACAAGGCCAAGTTAAAGGAGTTCATCATCACCAAGCCCTTATTATATGAAATGTTAAAGGGACTTACCTAAGAAAAAG
The DNA here is from genome assembly GCA_004024845.1 of Tonatia bakeri. NCBI lineage: Eukaryota > Metazoa > Chordata > Mammalia > Chiroptera > Phyllostomidae > Tonatia > Tonatia bakeri. The sequence continues at coordinate 145,330 of PVIA01004201.1, forward strand.
AAGATTAAAAATATGAACAGTAAAAAAAAGTCATCAAATGGAGGGTTAGCAACAGGGAA